>JAVIAB010000046.1:37661177-37706177 GCA_032433765.1 Megaustenia siamemsis | reverse complement strand
CATTATTCGCAATCCATTATTGGAAATGTCTCTGCTATTATTATTATTATTTTAAGTATTGAATTCTGATTTAACATCCTCTTGAGTTTCCTTGTCATTCATTGTATTCACTATAAAACGATGCTAGGGGCAATGGAAGTATATTCTGCAATGTACATGTTATAGAGACATAGACATATATAGGATAGTTCAGTGATCAATTTTATATCAGAACATATAATGACATTATTATCAGCATGATGTCTGCTGGTGTAGGAGATCATGTCTCTCCACAACTTTCGATCTCGACAGTTATTTATCATTTCTGTTGTTGACCTTCTGCCAAGCCATTCTCTTACACTGTCTGGTATCCTTTCTCTTTGCTTCCCTCTATCTCTTCGTCCTTCAATTTTCCCAGTTGTCACAATATATTCCAGCTGTTCCCTTCTCATTACTTGACTGAAAGTCATGATTGTTTCCTCCTTATATTTGATATTAGCTCTCTTCTTGCTTTGGTCTCTTTCAGAGCGTTTTATTCATCTCTTTAGCTTGTCCATGGTATTCTCAACATTCTCCTGTAAAACCACATTTCTACAGCCTGCCGTGATTTTCTTGTCTGTTTTCCTATTGTTCATGATTAACATGCATATATTAAGATGGCTCTACATAACGTTTGTGTGAGTTATACACGTATAAATTGCAAATTATTTCCCTAAATGTACTATTATTTATTTCTACCATGAAATTAATATACATTTGTTAATGTTCTTTTTGATGTCTTTTTTGTTCGTTGCCGAGAATAACATGTTTTCTTCAACACGTTATTAAAGGTATTCAGACCAAGTGATAATAACTTATAAAAATAACATATGACGTAAACAACTTTTATCAAATAAAAAGGTGCAGAAGTTGTAAATATTTAAAGTAATTCTTCGCATAGATTATAATGTGCTACTAAATCATTCTTCTTTTCCTTCTTCCTTCTTCTTTCTTCTTCTTTCCTTCCTCATCTGCCTTTCAGCGTCGAGGGGAGATATAATTTGCGGTCTTTTGCTCTTCTGTTCGCCTCTGCTGCTGCTGTTATGTTTCCTAGTGCTTCTAATATTCCATCGACCTATCTTTTTCGCGGTCGACCCTTGGGTCTGGTGTTCTCACAACGTTTGTTGAAAGCTCGTTGTGTTGTGTTTTGTTCTTTCTGCCTTGTCACGTTGCCATGCCATTTTATCTGCTGTTTCCTTATATATTCTATGGCGGGGTCTATTCCTAACTTTTTTCTCAGTTTTTCATTTCTGATCTTATCTCTCAGACTGTTTCCTGTCATTCGTCTAACTCATTTCATCTCTGTAGAGGTTATTTTGCTTATTGTTCTTGCATCTAGGGTCCAGGTCTGGCATTGGTAGCACAACGTTGGGATGAAGATTGTATTGTATAGTGCTCGTTTTGCCTACAAAGTTATTTCCTGGTTGGACAATAGTGGTGATAACTGTCCGATGATTTGACAAGCTTTGTTGCATCTTGATTCTATCTGCTGTTTGAGAATTATCGTTTGTCATTAGACTTCCTATGTATTTCAATTACTTGATTTAGTTGCCTTCCTTCTATAGTTATGTTGATGTTCTGTTTATTTTTGGCGACATTCATGACTTCTGTTTTGTTGATGTTGATTTTCATGTTGTATTTTGTGCCTGAGCTGTTGAGTTTGCTTAAGTGTTTTTGTAGGTCTACTATTGTTTCATGTATTAGTGCCTGATCGTCTGCAAATAGAAGCTCGTTGATCTCCTCTGTCTCTGATGGGTTGGCTAGCTTGTATATATAGTCCATGTATATAATAAACAGTAGGGGGAATAGTACGCACCCCTGTCTTACGCCTGATTTAACTTTGAAGTGCTCTGTGTAGCCTGCTGCTGTTCTGACCCTGCAGCTGCTGTTGACGTAGAGACTTTTAATAAGGTTGGTGAGATATTGGCTTACTCCGTATGTTGTTAGTATCTCCCACAGTTGTTCGCTGTTTACTCTGTCGAATGCTTTTTCCTGGTCAATGAAGGCTATGTATAAGTCTTGATTGTGTTCTGTCGTTTTTTTCTACAAGCTGTTTTAATGTGAATAGTGCGGATAGTGCGGAATAGTGAAAATACTAGGATTATCGGGACAACATTGGTAAACATAAACAACGTCTCCCCAACGATCACTATAAAATATTAATGCACAAATTGAATGCGGGAACTCATATTTCTATTTAGTTTTTCAAATCGCGAATTACTCTCATAGAGTAGACCTAGAGAGACACTGAGAAGAACCTTAATCTCAGAGAGGCAAGAGCAGCAGGAATCGGCTCCCTCAATGAGATTGATTGGCTTGCACAGAAGAGACAAATGGCGAGATTTGATAAAAGATCTTTAGAAGGATTGAAAACTGCTAGAATACAAATTAAGATAAGAGAAAGAGTATCTAGGTCTATGCCATATAGGCCTGCTACGGCTCGAAATGTAAATAGACAGATTGATAGACTATCTATCTATCTATTGACCTTTCGAGCCGTAACCGGCCCATAGGGCGTAGACCAAGATACACCTTCTCCTATATGAATTTTTGTTCTAGCAGTTTTCTTTTAAAGATATTTTATCAAATCTCGCCATCTGTCTCTGTTCTGTGCAAGCAGTTCTATCTCATTGATGGAGCCGATTCCTGCTGCTCTCTCTGACATAGTTCTCATCAGCAGTCAGATAAAAACGATGCAGGAAAACACAAATGAACTATCATCAATAGCCAGCAAAATTGGGCTTGAGGTCAATCATGAAAAGACTAAAGTCATGAAAAGTTTAATTCCAACAAGTGACAAAATATACATGGAAAACAAACCAGTAGAAGAGATCGATCACTTTATCTATCTTGGAAGTCACATTGATCGAGAAGGGGATACGAGCAAAGAAATTAGAATCAGACTGGCTAAAGCAGCAATGTCTTTCAGAAGCCTTGAAAAGTTGTGGAAATCAAAACTCATTAGCACAAACACAAAACTTAGGCTATTCAAATCAAATGTACTATCAACCCTTACGTATGCGTGTGAAAGCTGGAAAACAACAAGAGATATAGAAACAAAGTTGAACGCATTCGAAAATAAATGTCTAAGGAAAATACTTGGTATAGAATGGAACGAATTCAAAACAAACGAGGAAATTAGAGAAATCGCCAATCAACCACTAATATCTTCAGTAATAAAGAAAAGACGATGGTCATACGTTGGACATGTGATGAGAAGAGATAATAATCGAATAGCAAAGCAAGCCCTCATATGGGAAACAACAGGTAAAAGAAAAAGAGGAAGACCCAGGGAGACACTGAGAAGAACATTGATGAGAGAGGCAAGAGCAGCAGGGATTGATAGACTACTGTGTGCAAATTCGTCAATAAATTGTGTAAAACGCCAAGGGTTGAAACTAAAATACTACTTTTGTATTAAAGCACACAGCTGTGACAGATATTACTCTCCAGTGTTCTAGAGTTATTCTATACTGTAGTCATGGCTCTCCAGTTTTCTAGAGTTATTCTATACTGGAGTCTTGGATTAAGATGAGAATGCAGGAACTGAGCTGACCTCACCCATGTGCCGCTGAAGAAAATACATAACATCACCCATGTGTAAATGAAGAAAATACATAACCTGACCCATGTGTAAATGAAGAAAATACATAACCTCATCCATGTGTACATGAAGAAAATACATAACCTCAACCATGTGTAAATGAAGAAAATACATAACATCACCCATGTGTAAATGAAGAAAATACATAGCATCACCATGTGGTGAATGTGTCACCCAATTGTTGAATGTGTCACCCACGTAATGAATGTGCCACACATGTGATGAATGTGCCACCCATGTAATGAATGTGCCACATGTGATGAATGTGCCACACATGTGATGAATGTGTCACCCATGTAATGAATGTGTCACCCATGTGATGAATGTGTCACCCATGTAATGAATGTGTCACCCATGTAATGAATGTGTCATCCATGTGATGAATGTGTCACTCATGTGATGAATGTGTCACCCATGTAATGAATTTGTCACCCACGTACTGAATGTGCCACACATGTGATGAATGTGTCACCCATGTAATGAATGTGTCACCCACGTAATGAATGTGTCACCCATGTGATGAATGTGTCACCCATGTGATGAATGTGTCACCCATGTGATGAATGTGTCACCCACGTAATGAATGTGTCACCCATGTAATGAATGTGTCACCCATGTGATGAATGTGTCACCCATGTAATGAATGTGTCACCCACGTAATGAATGT
Source organism: Megaustenia siamemsis (assembly GCA_032433765.1). Classification (NCBI taxonomy): domain Eukaryota; kingdom Metazoa; phylum Mollusca; class Gastropoda; order Stylommatophora; family Ariophantidae; genus Megaustenia; species Megaustenia siamemsis. Next base: position 37,701,888 of record JAVIAB010000046.1, on the reverse strand, counting down.
GTCACCCATGTAATGAATGTGTCACCGATGTGATGAATGTGTCACCCATGTAATGAATGTGTCACCCACGTAATGAATGTGCCACACATGTGATGAATGTGTCACCCATGTAATGAATGTGCCAGCCATGTAATGAATGTGCCACCCATGTGATGAATGTGTCACCCATGTAATGAATGTGTCACCCACGTAATGAATGTGCCACACATGTGATGAATGTGTCACCCATGTAATGAATGTGCCACCCATGTAATGAATGTGTCACTCATGTGATGAATGTGCCACCCATGTAATGAATGTGTAACTCATGTGATGAATGTGCCACCCATGTAATGAATGTGCCACTCATGTGAAGAATGTGTCACCCATGTAATGAATGTGCCACCCATGTAATGAATGTGTCACTCATGTGATGAATGTGCCACCCATGTAATGAATGTGTCACCCATGTGATGAATGTGCCACCCATGTAATGAATGTGTCACCCATGTAATGAATGTGCCACCCACGTAATGAATGTGCCACCAACGTAATGAATGTGTCACCCATGTGATGAATGTGTCACCCATTTAATGAATGTTCCACCCATGTAATGAATGTGCCACCAATGTTATGAATATGCCACCCATGTAATGAATGTGCCACCCATATAATGAATGTGCCACCCATGTGATGAATGTGCCAACCATGTAATGAATGTGCCACCATTGTGGTAAAAACAATACCCCAGATCCACCAATTAAAAAACACATTCTTTTTGGAGGAAATTCAGAGACACTAGCTCTTCTCTATGCCATGAAATGGGCTGATTATTTTGTTGTTAGGGTGAAATAAAAGCTTTTTCTCATCATCATCGTCATTATTATTATTAGCATCCTCCTCACCATCATCATCCTCATCCTCATCATCAGGGGACATGCCGGTTAGCGTAATCAATCTTCTCAAGCACATCACTCGGTCCTTCACGCATGTCATAATTTCCATGATTTATCTTTTATTATGCCATTTGATAAGATGCTCAATGTCTTTCCTTTAGTTGTCCTCTGCCCATCTTTCCATTCATTCTGCCTGTTGTACTATTCTTAAATGTCCCCTTTTCGCCTCACATGCCCAGTAAATGTAGATTGTCTTTTCCTTATGGGCTCTAATAACATTTCTGGTTTCTCCGTCTCTTTTATAAACACTTTTCATTTGTAATTTTTACTATCCTTGGAATTCGTAGCATTCTTTTAATAAATATCGCATCTCATCTGCCTCTAATGTTTTCTGTGTTGTCTTGTTGATCGTCCATGACTCGCTTCCATATAGTAGGGCAGGTCAAGTTAATAAGTTTAGTATGCAATGTTCTAAAAAAAAATCAACGAAATTAACATAAATCATCATCATCATCATCGAGTGCCTTCTCCGCAACGAAGGTTGGCTACCATGGAGTGCCATTCTGCTCTGTCTCTTGCTTTGATGGTGTAGATTGTCATATGCTGATTTGAAACATAAATAAAATTTTAAAATGTAATTAAATGTCAACAAATAACTTTTAGCAAATTATTTTACTTTTTTTTTCAAACGTGGTACCTTTATCAACATCGGATGTTCATGTTAATATTCTCGCTCGCTCTTTCTTTTCGTCTCTCCCTCTCTCTCTCTCTCTCTCTCTCTATATATATATATATATATATATATATATATATATATATATATCGCTCTCTTTACATATAATATATATCCTCACTCTGTATTTTTTCCAAACATATTTTATTCTTGTGTCTAAAATAGTGACAGATTTCCCCCCTAACGTAAAATGTCGTAGACTATTTGCTTCTCATTCAACATTCATTTTAGAACATTTGAATATTAGCAAAATTAACACAAAACCTTCTTTTAAAAAAAAATGCCTAAAAGAGAAAGTTTAACCCGTTTAAGTTAACAGAAAATAAAACATGAATGTAAATGTACCTACGGCAGTGTTCCTCTGAATTATTTTCACACCGTATTTTCCATTTGAATATTCTGTCAGCAAAAGATTGTATTTTAACACAACTGATTGTATAGAGAAGAGATATTCCACACAAAACTGTCTTTGCATACACTTGAGAAGACATATACATCACTTTATATAGACTGCAGAGTCTGTAACGCATGTCTACTACAGCTCACAACGAAAAACATGCTCAATGATAAAAAAATGATAACTTTCCTCGCACTTTATCTTTCTTTGTGACTTCACATTTCAATTCTAATTTTATGATTTCTTTCTTTTCGCAAACACTTGACATTTTATTGCTCCTAATCCAATACATTTGCTTGAAGAAATCTGTCGTCTCGTTGTCATCTTTCTTCCTTAGCTTCCCCCTCTCCTTCATCCTTTACTAACATTTTGAGTCTTTGTGACGAAGTTGTGACATGTGATTGACGAGCGCCTGACCCAGTCGGCATGTCACGTAAATCGTCACTCTACCATCCCAAAGTAGCCATAATCTTCGCCCTTATGATCTTTGAGAATCGTTTGAAAGACAAAGAGCCAACAATACTTCACTATCCACACAGAGGAAGCTACGGCGAAGCTCCGATTTCAAACGATGCACTAAATAAAACCTTGAACAAGGACAGCATAAAATCATGAAACTCTGGAGCAATATAGAAAAAAAAGAGGGGGGTTGGGGCATTTTAAACGAGATATCACCAGAAAGAATAAACAGGCCCTGCCAATGAGACGAAATTGAGAGCTATGATTTCCTTAGCGCTGGAAAGATGTGGAATACGAGTTAAAGTTGAAGGAGCGATGGAAATAAAGAAACTAAAGCCATTGTCTTACAGTTTCGCTGGAAAAAGTTATGGCGTTTTTTCCGGATGCGACAATGACCCTCTATCGTGGATCAAACGGTCGACGGGCCCACCACACGAGACCTTCAAAGGGAGTTAATGCGTATTAAAGGACAATGGCCACAGCCATAATTCTCAATAGTTTCCCTTCGTCGTTCCGGGATTCACCAAAGCGAAGTTAGTCCACAATCGGAGATGTGATAGACATTAGCGCTGAGGAGGGGAACAAGGCTGCTCCTCGCACTCTCTGCCACTGGAGTGTGAACGTTCAGTTTCGTGCAGTGGGAAAACATTCACACCCACTTATCACAATCATTTTACATGAAAGTGAAGCCTTTACATCCAGATAGAAATGGGCTACTAGTAAACCGCATGCTAGATTCAAAGAGATAGGATAAAGCCCCATAGATCCATCTTTCACCAAATCTCAAATCTAAAAGAGCTCTAATATACGAAAGAATGAAAGAAAAAAAATAAATGAAGAAAGAACGAGGCTTTCACGCCACCTGGTGACATGCAGAAAATATCATTTTAATTCCTATGACTTTTTAAAAATATAAATCATGTGCACATTATTTTCCTGAGTAATGTAGTCAGTCAGTATTCAGTATTCAATGCGTATTTCGTTTATTATTACAGAAGTGTATTTCTTTCCCCACAGAAATCAGGTACCCATTTATGGTTGGATGAACATGAAAGTCGTCGATAAGGATCGACCCTGACCTTTTGTACTGAGCAGTCCAGTTAAATAATAACCAAGCTACAAGTTAAGACAGAGTACTAGCAATACTGACAAACCATATGGGAAATAAATATAGTAAACATAATAAAGGGAACTATAAACACAATTCAATCAAGACGAATGAGATTTCTGGGACAAGATAAAAGACACAGCAGCCTACTAAAAGTAATCTTGGAAGGGAAAACATAAAGTGAAAGTGGCAGAAGCAGACCAAGACTAACATGGACGAGTAACATGAAAAGATGGACATGTCAGCCTATGACAACCTGCACTATCAAATCAAGAGACAGAATGGAATGGCGAACGACGGTAGCGAACCTTCGATGCTGAGACAACACATAATGATGATGAGACAAAATTTAAACTTGTAAAATACCGTAATTGTAACAAGTGTCTCCAGTTTGAGCATGACAAGTGATCGATTCAACCATCTGTTCAATATAATATATTCCTCTTCTCCTTCTTCTTTACTCTTTTCACTGATACATAAAAGGTGTCGTTGTTTATATCATTTGTTGTTCTTGTGCTGCTCGAACTGTCTGAATTTGTGACTTTCCTTTGTTGTTACATGTCTCTGTCACTGCATCTATCCATCTTCTTATGGGTCTTCCTCTTGGTCTTTTTCCATGCATTCTCGAGAAGAACGCCCTTGATGGTGATTGGTAAGGATTCATTCTGACCAGGTGGCCAAACCATTTAATTTGTTGTTGTTCTATATATTCTTGGCAGGGTTTTGTTCCTACTATTTTTCTTATGGTTTCATTTGGTATTCTATCTCTTCTTGTGTTGTTTGTAACTTTCTCAAGCAACGCATCTCACATGTATTGATCTTTCTTAAATGTGATTTAGAAAGGGTCCATGTTTGACTTTCATAGCACAAAGTTGGTATGAAGATGCTATTTATCATTTGTTGTTTAGCTGGCATAGAAATGTAATATAATATATTAAAAATAATAATTTTGAATGTCTCTTAATTCCCATTACTGCGCATGATCAATGCTAGATCGGTAAATTGGAGGTAAAGCATCTGACAGTAACATATCTCGATGATGTTAGCGACTCATAACTGCTTTCTTGCGCCAGGATCTCAGAACCAGAATAATGCAGACCTTCCTCCACCTTATCGCGGTACCTCTAGGAACAGACTAACCAGTCTATTGTGGCCAAGCTAGAAGAGATCGAAGAGCGAAGGCACCCCGTTACCTAAAAATGCTTTGCTGAAGTCGGATGTGTTGGGCCGAAAGACGCATATATCACAGTTCCACTGCTAACAACAACACAACACATCTGTGCTCACATAACGTGTAAGGACGGATGACGAAGAGAACTATCTATACCTTTAGTAGTCATAGGATGAAAGTCAAAAAAAAAGAAAGAAGTTAAGAATGAAAGAAAGAAAGAAAGAAAGAAAGAAAGAAAGAAAGAAAGAAAGAAAGAAAGAAAGAAAGAAAGAAAGAAAGAAAGAAAGAAAGAAAGAAAAATCCTAAACTGAATGGAATTAGCATTTAAACAATGCGCGAAAAAAAGAAACTGGTTACCAAAAGTCGTGAATAAATAAATGTTGCACATATTTGTGTTTATTTTGCTAACTTTTCTATTAATTGTTAACTTTACGGCCATTAATTATTTGTAATGTTTATGTACTTGCAGCAAATCGTCAATCATAGAGAACTGTGACTTCCGCCCTATGTGCAGTCTTCGTTCGGTCCGAGGAGAAAATGTTTTATGCGTTCAAAATCTTTCATTTTCGCCTTTTTTTTCTGATGCTAATTACCGAAGACATTTTAATTTTTATTTCTTATTCTAGTTCGACATTATTTTGTTTCAGGCACTTTATTATTAATTAGCTATGTAGGACTATTTTTTTTTACTTACATATCTGTGTGTGTGTTGTTTGTTGTTCCTGCTGAAGGCCTAGAGAATCGAAACGTCGTTCAAATTTGTGTTGACTATTAATTACGTAAAGCTTTAACCATATAAAATGTTTCTATTTTTTTCATTTCTCCTTTACAATCAGCTTTCCTGCAGCTTCACATTCTTTATTCAATTGTATGCACTTCTTTGGGAGCCCCGATAGCTCAGTGGTTAATGAACTGGACTACAAAGGACAAGATGTAGGGTTCGATCCCAACCGACGGCTTTCTGTTCACCCAGCTTTAATGGGTGCCGGATATTTTCTGGGAAAGTAAAATGGCACGGGCGTAATACTGACCACATTACCCGAAAAATCAAGTGCCGAAGGTCTGTAAAATTTATGGTCACTAACACCATATTCCCTATACGCCACTTGGCGTGACGGGGGTACTTTACTTATTTTTACAGAAATAAAACAAACAAAACCACTTGGCGTGACGGGGCTCTTTAATTTTCTACTTTTATGCACTTCTTTGCCTTGGAGTCCCCCTCCCGTTTTATTTCCTGCGCCTACCGCAGGTTTTGGCATAATGCAACCAATTTACGTCAATAAAAGTGAGAAAGAGAGCTCATCGGTGCTGTATAGAACCACTTCTAACCTATGGAAGCGAATCATGACAATAGACAAACAAATGAATAGAGGGTTAGAGGCCACAGAGATGGGATTTCTCAGAAGATTGTTGTAAATTCCCTGGACAGCTAAAAAGACCAATGAGGAAATTCTTAAAGAGGCCAACACAAAGAGGGAGCTCCCGAAAAAAAAAACAGCAGAAAGAAATAATCAACATTTTTTTGTGGGCACATCATGTGAAGTTGGAATACTTGGTTACAACTGGCAAAATAAAAGGAAAGAGAGATCGCGGACGACAACGAGAGAGAATACTTGACAGCTTGGTGTCAAGGCAAACAGTCACCAACAGAACTGATGCGATGCACTGTAGATAGAAGATTGTGGAAGGACATGATCGCCTACGCCAACCGGTATGGACATAATGATGATGATGATGATGATGATGATGATGATGATGATGATGATGATGATAATTACTACAGGTAGATCATATTGTGTGTATTCAAGGTTACAGAATTAATGTTATTGATAGAAGTACCAGGAAATATAAGGTTCTCTTGTATCGATTGTTTCTACTTTGTGTTCACCTGAAAAGGTGGCATAGGTGGTTTATGTCTCTCTAGGACGGCAGAGCCCCGATATCTGAGCTTTTCGACCCGACATATCCGTTTTTTAACATTGGTATGTAAGCTTCTCAATGTTTGCTTGAGTAGTGACTTTCATTGCCTACTTTTTCCACCTTTTAACTGCCAGGGGTTCTTTAACGTGCGCAAATGCACGCGGGATCACTTGTTTTTTTGCCGTTATTCGAAAGGGCTAGACATCCGATCACAATACCTGGAGACCAACAAGAGGGTTCAGACAAACGAAGAAACCACGGATTCAAAGGGAGCAGTTCACATCGGGTTCAGCCTGGTTCGTAAACGGGTAATCAATTCTGAAGAAGAGGTATGTTTACAGCACTCGGAAAAAAATGACGAATAATCAACAACAGAAAAAAAAAAACAACAAAGAACAATATATTGTCCGAAGCAGGATCGAACCCGTACTCAGTGACATAGCGCCTTGCTTACGAAATTTCGTAAACGGGACTTTCCAACCTAGAAGCCGACAGTCTTACCAGGTTTCACCATTTTTATTTATGAGAATGGCTCGTTAGGGAATCTGGTGAAATCTCCTACTCAGAGTATACGATAGTCTTTAGATCTATACGAATGTTAATGCTTTCAAAATGTCGACGATGTAGTTGCTGGGTAATGGTAAAGTTCGAGGCTTGCATCGCCGTCTTAACACTCGAGTTTTCACCCATATGTGTTCAGGCGCAGAAGTGTTCGGAGACTTTCGATTTCGATTCAAGCATCGAAACTCACGATGCGATGCGGCATTCCTCACCTTCCCAGAGTGCTACCCTGGTACTAATTTCTTCCAGAGGCTAGTAGACCGCGGGGATATTTTTTTATTTCCAACAACGAGTATAACCCACACTGCTTCCAGCGGCGATCGAACACGAGTTGTCGGAACGTCTAGCTACGCAGTTGGAGTCGCGTCTCAATGCCTATGGTGAATCATAACAATTATTTTGTTTAATTTGGCCACGCCTGCTGATGTATCTTACACATGTAGGTAATAAAGCCACTGTAGCGGGTTTCACTTAGACACACCTCGTTTTTTCATCATCATCATTGAGTGCCATCTCCGCATCGAAGGTTGGCTACCGCCATTCCACTCTGTCTCTTGCTTTGATGGTGCAGATTGCCATAGGTTGACTTGTCCATCTTTTGATGTTCCTCGTCCATGTTAGTCTTGGTCTGCCTCTGCCTCTTTTACCCTGTATTTTCCCTTCTAATATTACTTTTATTAGACTGTTGTGTCTTTTGACATGACCAAAAAATTTCATTTGTCTTGCTCTAATTGTGTTTAGTAGTTCTTTTTTCATTTTTAATTGTTTTAAAACTTCTTCGTTTGTTTTCTTTTCTTTCCATCCAATTCTACCTATTCTTCTATAAATCCACATTTCAAAGGCTTCAATTCTCTCCTTGGCTTTCTTTGGACTGTTACGTGATGAGGCTCCAATCTCTTTCACGGTGGTCTGCCATTTTCGTCTTTCGTGTTCTGAATATGCCTCATGTGTACCACACACTTTGCTGCTTTCGCTTTCTGGGCCGTTGATTATTTTAAATTCCTCCGCCCTATCCACCGTCACAGACTTTTTACATCCGGGTTGAAGACACCCGGCTAACGACATCATTTTGTACTTTATAAAGAACAATATTTGTCTTGTTTCTCTAACATTCGTGTATCATTAGACTGGTAATAATGAGAATAAAATTACAGGTTTCTTTTCATCTTTTTAGCCAGGAGATAATGAATATTATCTTTGACTATATTCTAATCAATGTCTTTAAGTATTAATAAAAATGAAGAACAAATGAAAACGAAAACAAAAAGAGGAAAGGTAGAAAAATGTGAAAAACAAGACAAATATATGTCTGCCTTTGATACGTTCAGTTTTCCATGTTCAATATATAAGACATGGAGACGAGCTGTCTTCATTTATCTAACCGTCAGCACGAGGTCTTAACGAGGGCTCGATAACTTGTGGATGTTTCCTTTTTCATGGAGCGAGATTTATGTTCTTTGCTCTATGTCGACTTGATTGCAGGAAGTGTTCACTAGTTTGGAGAACAGCCTGGCATGTACAATGCGTGGTTCGAGTCGTATTAGTGCTTGTCACTACTCGCAGTCTGAAGATTGTTGACAGCGTTTGGTTAATTATCAAAAGAGTACGGGTTCAATTCTCACAAGTGAAGGAGATTTTTTTGGGACTCACAAAACCCCGGGGGTTCACCCAGCCAAGGTCACCTCGTAATTTTCTGGTAAGTGTTTGCTGCTTGTTAGCGTTCGTCCGATAACTAAAAGAGTACACCTCTTCGTCATCCGCCCTTAAAAGGAGGCGTGTCTGCGTTGTGTTGTGGCTTGCAGTATAACTGTGATATTCGCGCCTTTCGGTCCGACACATCCGACTTCAGCACAACAGTTTTGAGTACTAGGAAGTCTTCCCTCTCTTTTCGATGTCTAATCGCTTGGCCAGACTAGACATGTTAGTCTTTTACTGGAGGCACCACGGAGAGATGGAGCAAGGTCTGGATGGTTTTGGTTCACCGATCCTGGCGCAATCCATCAGCTGTGGGTCGCTGACAACTTCCAGCTCTGCTGCTGTGGGGCGCGGCTTCGCCTCATTTCTGCTAAGTAAAGGCGGCCCTGAAGAAATACCGACCACGTCATCCAAAATGATCCGTTGGTCATGGGAAAAAATGGCCGCTACCATCACATGTGATCAGGAAACGATAGAGCAGATCAGCTGGCAGAAGAAGGCGCAATAGGCACACGATCAGCTGCACAAGCTATATACCATCATAATAAACAGATACCCAAATCAATCAGAGGACCACAAGCCCCAAATCAGGATGCCTTTCATAATCTGAATAGGTATGAACAAGTTATCATTATACGCCTCAGATCAGGACATAATCGACTCCATAGTCACATGTGTACAAAATTCAAGACCGGCACCTCAATTACATGTACATGTGTATGTGCTCCCCAGACTGCTGAACACTTACAGCGATAATGTACTAAATATAGTACAATGAGGAAAATTCCATTGGCCTATAGATAGAGCACTACAAGCAAAACTACATGGCTCACTGCAAGAATTACAAAAGACGGTAAAATTGATACAGGAAACGACATTGCAGATATAGACAATACTTCAGGCGAACGAACGAACGAACGAACGATAGACAGACAGACAGACATACAGGCAGGCAGGCAGGCAGATAGATAGATAGATAGATAGATAGATAGATAGATAGATAGATAGATAGATAGATAGATAGATAGATAGATAGATAGATAGATAGATAGATAGATAGATAGATAGATAGATAGATAGATAGATAGATAGATAGATGGATGGATGGATGGATGGATGGATGGATGGATGGATGGATGGATGGATGGATGGATGGATGGATAGATGGATAGATAGATAGATAGATAGATAGATAGATAGATAGATAGATAGATAGATAGATAGATAGATAGATAGATAGATAGATAGATAGATAGATAGATAGATAGATAGATAGATAGATAGATAGATAGATAGATAGAGATAGATAGATAGATAGATAGATAGATAGATAGATAGATAGATAGATAGATAGATAGATAGATAGATAGATAGATAGATAGATAGATAGATAGATAGATAGATAGATAGATAGATAGATAGATAGATAGATAGATAGATAGATAGATAGATAGATCTATCTTTACTATTTCCACTTCACGTGTATGATGAAATCTTGGAGACCGATTATTTTTACATGTTCCCATTCATTAGAGAAAATTGTCCATGTTGTGGGTGTATTTGTGCCTCTCATCATTGAGTGCCGTCTCCGCATCGAAGGTTGGCTACCATGGAGCGCCATTCCACTCTGTCTCTTGCTTTGATGGTGCAGATTGTCATAAGCTGACTTGTCCATCTTTTCATGTTACTCGTCCATATTAGTTTTGGTCTGCCTCTACCTCTTTTATCTCATATTTTCCTTTCCGATATTACTTTTTTTAGGCTGTTGTGTCTTTTAACATCCCCCAAAAATGTCATTTGTCTTCTTCTAATCGTGTTTAATCGTTGTCTTCATTTTTAGTTGTTTTCTGACTTCATCGTTTGTTTCCTTTTCTTTCCATCTAATTCTACATATTCTTCTATAAATCCACATTTCAAAGGCTTCAATTTTCTCTTCTATTTTCTTGTCTAATGTCCATGTTTTTTTACCATACAGGAATATTGACAATATGTAACATTTTGCTATTCTAAGTTTTAGCCCTGGTTTTATTTCTTTTGATGTTAGTATACATTTCATAACTGGAAACCAATTGGGAATGTTTCAACAAATAAAACAGGGTGTTAACAAGGTTGTGTGTTGTCACCAGATTTGTTTAATATTTATAGTGAGATTATTTTAACACCCATAAGGGACATGCCTGGAACAACAATTGGAGGTCATAATATAAATAATCTAAGGTATGCTGATGATACAGTCTTAATCGCTAAGAGGGAAAATGAGTTACAAGAAATGTTGGACATTATAATGAAAGAAAGCAAAAATAAAGGACTCGGCCAAATAACAAAAAGACAGAGGTAATGGTAACAACAAAGAAAAAGACATCACCTCAGTGCAAAATAAAGACAAGTGGAACAATATTAAAACAGGGAAATGAATTTAAATATTTGGGAACTTTGTTAACCTCAGACGGAAGATGTACAAAAGAGGTGAGATGCAGAATGGCTCAGGCAAAAGCAGCTTTCCAAAAAATGAGGAAGATACTATGCAAATCCATTTTTGACAATAGAAAAAAGAAAAAGAGTTCTTAAATGTTATGTAGAGCCAGTCTTATCATATGAATGTGAATCATGGACAATATGACAACAGATAAGAAAATCAATGGAGTCTGTAGAAATGTGGTTTTACAGAAGAATGTTAAGAGTACCATGGACAGCTAAGAAGAGCAATGAAGATGTTCTTAGAGAGGTCAAAGCAAAAAGAGAGCTAATTTCCAATATTAGGAAGAAACAATCATCATTTTTAGCCAAGTAATGAGAAGAGAACAACTGGAGTATATTGTATCAACTGGAAAAATTGAGGGACGAAGAGATAGAAGGAAGCAAAGAGAAAAAATACCAGACAGCTCACGAGAATGGCTTGGCAGAAGGTCAACAACAGAAATGATAAATAGCTGCCGAGATCGAAAGTTGTGGAGAGACATGATCACCTACGCCAGTAGGCCCGGTACTTGATGATGATAATACTTTTCATGGCAGTATAATTATTTGTTTAATGTTTCAAAGAAAGCCACGTTCCTCAATCAGTCAATATTTCGACTTCCCTATTTCCCTCCATACCGCAATGAACGGGTATCCATTGTAGAGATATAATTTTTTTGGTAGAAGCTGATTCAGTTATCTGGTCACGCTTCTTGTTACTTGGTAATTTGGCTGACGCGGGAACTTCAGGCATGAGCTGCATTAACCTATTGTCCTTGATATAGCCAAGCATAAATATAAAATCTATAATAATTTATACATTAAATATCTTGCGAGGTCACGAGCAGTGCTGCAAAATCAAATATAAAATAAACTTATACAATGATATTAAGCAACTAAACCTATAGAGAGACGAGACATGCAACACCGTTTTGGCAAAAACCTTCATCAGGTACAAGAATGGAAATATTTATACAAAAACAAATACGATAGGGACAGTGTAACTCTAAAACAAATAAACAGAAGTCAACACTATTTTTTAGGAAGAACACAAAGAAAACTAATATAAACAGAAGTCAACACTAGTTCTTAAGAAGAACACAAAGAAAACGAATATAAATAGAAGTCAACATTATTTCTTAAGAAAAATACAAAGAAAAGAAAAATCAGAAAATACCAAGGCGGAAATAAAATATAAGGAAAACAACCACAAGAAAAAGTCTTTTTTTTTTAATCAAGTCGAAAAAAAAAGAAATAGGACAATTAAAAACTTAAAAAAAATACTAGTAAAGATAAGTCCAAGAATAAGAACAAGGATCAGATAACGAGATTATAACTAAGAAGAACAAGGGAAACATAATGAGAAATGATAACAATATCAACGCAGTACTAAAAAGATCATTCTCAAAAGATTCACAGAAAATAACGTCGATATAAAACTATGATTTGTTCTCTTGCTGACGGTCGGGAGTGGACATATTTTTAATAGTGAAAATGGAGTCCTATTCCAACTTTTTAGTCGACTCTATACTTTCCTAAAACATCTCCCCAGGCCTGAGAAACGAAATAATGTTTCTCACTGACAGTTTCCGACACATTAAGAAAGACATCAAAGAGAGTTGCGAAAACGTGACGGAAGATGTTCAAAGAGAATGATTTTTGCAGATGCCTCTGGCGAGGGCATAGGTTCTGGGGTCTGCCGATGATAGGTTTAAATCTGTTATGTTTAAGCAGACGGCGCGTTCTACAGCCAGGTTTTGCTCTTCGTTTAGAGCTGTTTTGTGTTTAACAGTAGTTACATTTTTTAAAGAATTGGTAGAAATGGGTGGGCAAAGAAGGAAACAAATGGCAATCCGTAAAAGACAACTTAGAAATTTTTGAACATTTAAAAAGACATAAAACCGCACAGAAAACAATCTCACAAAGAGATGTAGAAGACAGAAGGAAAAGAGGCAGGCAAAAATTAAAATGGGCAGATAATATCAGGAAGCGGACAGAAAAATCACTGCTTTCGTGCGCTATCAATGTAAGAAACAGTAGCAGTGGTGCTTCATAGAAGACAGCCTTGAAAGCGTAGGCGCCACATCCTGTTTAAGGAATGGGGTTCTTCACCCCTTCCTGCTTAAAACCGAAAAGGTAAAAGTATCCTATAGCATTACTACCGTTTAAAGAGGTGATGGTAGAGTGTAAGGTCTTTTCCTCTTTGTGGGCACATTGTTTGGCGCGTGCTGACCTTGTGCCTTGCATCCCCTGACAAGGGTTGTTGTTGTTGTTGAGGGATTGCCACGAGTTGATACGAGCATGTTGCCCTTTGACTTATTAGATGTGGCGGGTCGTAATGGCTTTCTTGACATTCCCGGCTCTTACTGGAGAGGTTGGAGTTCGTTTATCCCTGGCTATGTTAGGAAACTATTAGTCCAGCCCAGAGGTACTGCAATACTGGGTCCTCTATATCAGTAACAGCCACCACTACAGGGAACACGGTGATCCTAGCTTCTGTTAGCCAGCCTGGTTTGACGCAGACTGTTTCCAGGGGAGACCACGAGGAGGTAGAACTGGTAGGTCTTGGTCGGCTGATGGTGCTCCGACCCTGCTATTGTTACCGCAGGTTGCAGGCGCTTCTGCACCCCCCCCCCCCGACAAGTGTCAAACGGAGGACGTGCCTCAAAACCCGATGCATCGACTGAAAAACCCCGCCATCTAGCCAATACATTGTGAACATTCATTGTATTGATGTCAAATGGGGGACTGGAAGGGCCTCGAGACAGAGAGGTTGTGAGTTCCAGTCCTGGCTGAACAAGTTGGGATTTTTATTTATGATTTCTCTCTGCGGTAAGCATCTCTGGTGTCAGCAACGAGGTCCGGCCTGAAACGTCAGTTACTCATCGACGGAAATATTATGTGTACCTTCGAAAACGGAGTTATCTGCCTTCACGGCGAGGGACCCCTGTGCATACAGCTGCCAGGGAAAAAAACGGAATAACACGAAAAATTCAGTTCCTGGTCTCTAAAATACAAATATGTCAAATACATTAATGGATACTTACACAGAATAAAATGTTGGAAATGACAGGACAAAATCACTAACATAGAATTATGAAAAATATACCAATCAAATGGGTGTCCGGTTAGCGCAATCGATAGGCGGTTGGCTTACCACGGCAACAGCCGGGGTTCGTACCCTGGCGAGGACACCTGGGTTTTACTAATTCCCTAAAAATTAGTGGGAGCCGCGATAGCTCAGTGGTTAGTGAACTGGACTACTACGGACAAGGGGTTGGGTTCGATCCCAACCGACGGCTCCGGGTTCACCCAGCCTTAAATGGGTACCGGATTTTTTCTGGGAAAGTAAAGCAGCACGGGCGTAATACCGACCACATTACCCCAAAAATCATGTGCTGAAGGTCTGTAAAATATAGGGTCACTAACACCATATTTCCCTATACGCCACTTGGCGTGACGGGGGGTACTTTACTTTTTTTTTTTTTATACCAATCAAATACTAGTGAAAAAAGGGATACAACGAAGATAATGGCGCTGGAGAGTGCTCACATTGCAGAAGCCAAGTGAGGTCTTTCCTGGAACCTTCAAGGAAAAAGACAACGAGGAAGATCAAAATATTCTTTACAAGACAGATGGAGGCAGAGATGAAGATGATGGAGAAGACATGATATTATCTTAAAATGAATGCAAGAAACAAAACGGCTTGAAAAGGTTTTTATTAACGACCTATGCTCCAAGGGGAGTTGAAAGTGTTTGTTGACGACCTATACTTCACAGAAAGTTGAGAATGTTTGTTAAGACATATGCTCTACAATGAATTGATATTTTTTGTTGAAGACCTATGCTCCACAGATAGCTGAAAGGAAGAAGATATATATATATATATATGTATATATATATTTATATATATATATATATATATATATATATATATATATGCGATGAACGTGTGGTTTTGTTAGAGATAAAGGAATAAGCAATGTCATTTATATCATAACACCTTTAGTAGAAAGAGCCATAGAGGTGAAAACAGATCTATACCTATGTTTCATAGATTACACCAAGGCATTTGACAGAGTAAAGCACCAAGAAATAATCAAAATTTTAGAAAGCATAAACATAGACATCAAAGATCTGAAAATAATAAAGAACATGTACTGGCAACAAACAGCGGCCATAAGAGCTGGAAACCAATTGGGAATGTTTCAACAAATAAAACAGGGTGTTAGACAAGGTTGTGTGCTGTCACTAGATTTGTTTAATATTTATAGTGAGATTATTTTAAGATCCATAAGGGACATGCCTGGAATAACAATTGGAGGTCATAATATAAATAATCTAAGGTATGCTGATGATACAGTCTTAATCGTTAAGAGTGAAAAAGAGTTACAAGAAATGTTGGACATTATAGTGAAAGAAAGCAAAAATAAAGGACTCAGCCTTAATAGCAATAAGACAGAGGTAATGGTAACAACAAAGAAAAAGACATCATCTCAGTGCAAAATAAAGACAAGTGGAACAATATTAAAACAGGTAAATGAATTTAAATATTTGGGAACTTTGTTAACCTCAGACGGAAGATGTGCAACAGAGGTGAGATGCAGAATGTTGCTCAGGCAAAAGCAGCTTTCCAAAAAATGAAGAAGATACTAAGCAATCCAGTTTTGACAATAGAAACAAGAAAAAGAGTTCTTAAATGTTATGTAGAACCAGTCTTAACATATGGATGCGAATCATGGACAATAGGACAACAGACAAGAAAACCACTGGAGTCTAGAAATGTGTTTTTACAGAAGAATGTTGAGAGTACCATGGACACCTATGAAGAGTAATGAAGATGTTCTGAGAGAGGTCGAAACAAAAAGAGAGCTAATTTCCAATATTAGGAAATCATCATTTTTTGGTCATGTAATGAGAAGAGAACAACTGGAATATATTGTAACAACTGGGAAAATTGAGGGACGAGGAGATCGAGGGAAGCAAAGAGAAAAAATAGCAGACAGCTTAAGAGAATGGCTTGGCAGAAGGTCAACAACAGAAATGACAAATAGCTGCCGAGATCGAAATTTGTGGAGAGACATGATCACCTACGCCAGTAGGCCCGGTACTTGATGTTGGTGATATATATATACACACACACACACACATATAGGTACTATCGTTAAACCAGTTTCGTTAAAGTATGAGATCCAAAAGTTAGAAGTAAGAGATCGAGAGGTAAGATATCCAGAAGAAAAAGATCCAGAAGTTAGAGATCGAGAGGTAAGATATCCAGAAGAAAAAGATCCAGAAGTTAGAGATCGAGAGGTAAGATATCCAGAAGAAAAAGATCCAGAAGTTAGAGATCGAGAGGTAAGATATCCAGAAGAAAAAGATCCAGAAGTTAGAGATCGAGAGGTAAGATATCCAGAAGAAAAAGATCCAGAAGTTAGAGATCGAGAGGTAAGATATCCAGAAGAAAAAGATCCAGAAGTTAGAGATCGAGAGGTAAGATATCCAGAAGAAAAAGATCCAGAAGTTAGAGATCGAGAGGTAAGATATCCAGAAGAAAAAGATCCAGAAGTTAGAGATCGAGAGGTAAGATATCCAGAAGAAAAAGATCCAGAAGTTAGAGATCGATAGGTAAGATATCCAGAAGAAAAAGATCCAGAAGTTAGAGATCGAGAGGTAAGATATCCAGAAGAAAAAGATCCAGAAGTTAGAGATCGAGAGGTAAGATATCCAGAAGAAAAAGATCCAGAAGTTAGAGATCGAGAGGTAAGATATCCAGAAGAAAAAGATCCAGAAGTTAGAGATCGAGAGGTAAGATATCCAGAAGAAAAAGATCCAGAAGTTAGAGATCGAGAGGTAAGATATCCAGAAGAAAAAGATCCAGAAGTTAGAGATCGAGAGGTAAGATATCCAGAAGAAAAAGATCCAGAAGTTAGAGATCGAGAGGTAAGATATCCAGAAGAAAAAGATCCAGAAGTTAGAGATCGAGAGGTAAGATATCCAGAAGAAAAAGATCCAGAAGTTAGAGATCGAGAGGTAAGATATCCAGAAGAAAAAGATCCAGAAGTTAGAGATCGAGAGGTAAGATATCCAGAAGAAAAAGATCCAGAAGTTAAAGATCCAGAAGTTAAAGATCCAGAAGTTAGAGATCCAGAAGTTAAAGATCCAGAAGTTAGAGATCGAGAGGTAAGATATCCAGAAGAAAAAGATCCAGAAGTTAAAGATCCAGAAGTTAGAGATCCAGAAGTTAAAGATACAGAAGTTAGAGATCCAGAAGTTAAAGATACAGAAGTTAGAGATCGAGAGGTAAGATATCCAGAAGAAAAAGATCCAGAAGTTAAAGATCCAGAAGTTAGAGATCCAGAAGTTAAAGATACAGAAGTTAGAGATCGAGAGGTAAGATATCCAGAAGAAAAAGATCCAGAAGTTAAAGATCCAGAAGTTAAAGATCCAGAAGTTGGAGATCCAGAAGTTAAAGATCCAGAAGTTAGAGATCGAGAGGTAAGATATCCAGAAGAAAAAGATCCAGAAGTTAGAGATCGAGAGGTAAGATATCCAGAAGAAAAAGATCCAGAAGTTAGAGATCGAGAGGTAAGATATCCAGAAGAAAAAGATCCAGAAGTTAAAGATCCAGAAGTTAAAGATCCAGAAGTTGGAGATCCAGAAGTTAAAGATCCAGAAGTTAAAGATCCAGAAGTTAGAGATCCAGAAGTTAAAGATCCAGAAGTTAAAGATCCAGAAGTTGGAGATCCAGAAGTTAGAGATCCTGAAGTTAGAGATCCTGAAGTTAGAGATCCTAAAGTTAGAGATCCTGAAGTTAGAGATCCTAAAGTTAGAGATCCAGAAGAAATAGATCCAGAAGTTAGAGATCGAGAAGTTAGAGATCCGGAAGTTAGAGATCCAGAATTTAGAGATCCTAAAGTTAGAGATCCTGAAGTTAGAGATCCTAAAGTTAGAGATCCAGAAGTTAGAGATCCTAAAGTTAGAGATCCGGAAGTTAGAGATCCAGAAGAAATAGATCCAGAAGTTAGAGATCCAGAAGTTAGAGATCCGGAAGTTAGAGATCCAGAAGTTAGAGATCCAGAAGTTAGAGATCCAGAAGTTAGAGATCCGGAAGTTAGAGATCCAGAAGTTAGAGATCCAGAAGTTAGAGATCCTGAAGTTAGAGATCCAGAAGAAAGAGATCCAGAAGTTAGAGATCCAGAAGTTAGAGATCCAGAAGTTAGAGATCCAGAAGTTAGAGATCCAGAAGAAAGAGATCCAGAAGTTAGAGATCCTGAAGAAAGAGATCGAGAAGAAAGAGATCCAGAAGAAAGAGATCCAGAAGTTAGAGATCCTGAAGTTAGAGATCCAGAAGAAAGAGATCCAGAAGTTAGAGATCCAGAAGTTAGAGATCCAGAAGTTAGAGATCCAGAAATTAGAGATCCTAAAGTTAGAGATCCAGAAGAAAGAGATCCAGAAGTTAGAGATCCAGAAGATAGAATTCCAGAAGTTAGAGATCCAGAAATTAGAGATCCTAAAGGTAGAGATCCAGAAGTTAGAGATCCTGGAGTTAGAGATCCAGAAGTTAGAGATCCAGAAGTTAGAGATCCTGAAGTTAGAGATCCTGGAGTTAGAGATCCAGAAGTTAGAGATCCAGAAGTTAGAGATCCTGGAGTTAGAGATCCTGAAGTTAGAGATCCTGAAGTTAGAGATCCAGAAGTTAGAGATCCTGGAGTTAGAGATCCTGAAGTTAGAGATCCAGAAGTTAGAGATCCAGAAGTTAGAGATCCAGAAGTTAGAGATCCAGAAGTTAGAGATCCTGAAGTTAGAGATCCAGAAGTTGAAGATCCAGAAGTTAAAGATCCTGAAGTTAGAGATCTAGAAGTTAGAGATCCTGAAGTTAGAGATCGAGAGGTAAGATATCCAGAAGTTAGAGATCCTGAAGTTAGAGATCCTGAAGCTAGAGATCCTGAAGTTAGAGATCCTGAAGTTAGAGTGCCTGAAGTTAGAGATCCTGAAGTTAGAGATCCTGAAGTTAGAGATCCTGAAGCTAGAGATCCTGAAGTTAGAGATCGAGAGGTAAGATATCCAGAAGTAATAATTCCAGAGGTAAGATATCCAGAAGTAATAATTCCAGAGGTAAAAGATCTTGAGATATGAGACCTTAATACCCACAAAATTGACACACTGAAATGTGGACATTTGAGCTAAAGAGCCAAAACAACAACTTGTTGTAAACTATAATGCCACACATCTACGCTCACTTAATATCCTTTAACTCTTTCCCTTTCTGATTATCTTGCTGGTTTGAACTGAATTATCTTACTTCGATTTGTAATAATCCGATTTCGCAAGAGCCGGTGAGAGCGTCATTGGGAAGCGAATGACGAAAGAAATGCAACGGCGTGAGCGTTACTTGCAAGGCAAAGAGTTAAAATGCGGACGACAAAAAGAGTGATCTAGAGAGCGCGTGGCCGTGCGGCTAAAACCACTGTTCCGCTGGCTGAAAAGCCGACGTTCGGTGTTCGAAGCCCGCCGTAGACAGAAAGGATTTTTTCTATCGGGGGTGAAATAAAAATCCTGAGTCTCACACGTCGTGGCGACTGCTTTGACCAAGCGGCCTTTATTTCTCTGGTTCCATCGTTGCCCCCCGTCATACACCAGCAATGGTACTATGTGACGTAAAGATAGTCAGTGAAGTGCAGAAGCTACTGTTTTTGTTGTCTTGCCTGGTTTGACTACTTCTTGGCGAGGCACGATCGGTTCAACCTCAGACTCATTCTTTCTGGTTATATTAGATCGCAGTGCCATCCAAAAAATGAAATATATGAATATATGTATGATATGAAATATATGAATATGACATATATGATATGAAATATATGATGATAATAATGAATAATACTTTTACTATGTTTCCTGGCTTTAGGAATCGCAGAAGGAGAACCCAAGTACGCGTATGCAAATAAATAAAAATAACATACATTTTCGTATGACACGGAAAATAAATTATTTTTGTGTGAAGTAATACTGAATAATCCAAAGAAATGAGGTTAAATACAAAAATGAAAATGTTCAACTCCAATGTTAAGTCAGTCCTATTATATGGCTGTGAAACATGGAGAACAACAAAATTGACAATCATGAAGATACAGATTTTCATTAATGGACGCTTGCGCAGAATAAAAAGATGGAAATGGCAGAACAACATCACTAACATAGAATTATGGAAATGTACCAGTCAAATTACCAGTGGATAAAGAGATACAGCGAAGACGATGGCGCTGGATAGGACATACACTGCGGTAGCCAACTGAGAGTATTACACAAAGGGGCCCATTTTAGGAATCCCCAGGGAAAAGACAAAAAGGAAGACCAAGGAATTCTTGGAGAAGACAGATAGAAGCAGAGATGAAGATGATAGGGAAGACATGGAATGATCTTAAAAGAATGGCAAGAAACAGAATGACTTGGAAAGTGTTTGCTGAAGACCTATGCTCCACAGGGAGCTGAAAGGTAGAAGTAGAAGAGGAAGAATACTAAATAATTTCCGAAAAAAGTATTTTTAGCCATAAGTATCTTTAGCTGCTGCATTGCAAGATTCAGCAAGTAATTTAAAAATAAATTAGGAAAACAGTGAAGTGGAAGATATTATATAAAAAAGTAAATTAGCCCCGTCACGCCAAGTGGCGTATAGGGAATATGGTGTTAGTGACCCTATATTTTACAGACCTTCAGCACATGATTATTGGGGTAATGTGGTCGGTATTACGCCCGTGCTGCTTTACTTTCCCAGAAAAAAAATCCGGTACCCATTTAAGGCTGGGTGAACCCGGAATCCGTCGGTTGGGATCGAACTCTACCCCTTGTCCTTTGTAGTCCAGTTCACTAACCACTGAGCTATCGCGGCTCCCAAGATATTATATAATGCCACTAATTTTAAATACTTGTTTCCAGCGACAGGAAAAAAGGAGAGAGAAAAGAAAACAACATTGTATTTTACAATAATTAATTTTTATTAATAATTATATTTTGCTACATTAATACTAAAACATAACAAAATGTGAGTGCGAAAATAAATAACATCAATTTTAATTAAGTAATAGTAAAATACTGAAGAAGGTCGTAATAATATAATGTTTAAATAATGATGACATTACATCGTAGAAGTAAGTTCGATATAAGGTAATTACATTATTTTTCGTTTGTAAACATTGAAGAGATACTAGAAGAGATCAGATTTGTTATATTCATTAAAAAAAAGTAAAGAGAAATAGATCAAGCTATAGGTCACAAGAGAAAGAACAGATTAAAATAATACCATATAAAAGCACAAAGGAGATAATTTTGAAGCAAATTAGACGAAGATAACCAAAGCCATCACTAAAGTTGTCATTAAAATTACATTAAAAAAAATATAGTTTATATAAATTGTTATGGTTTCATAATTATTGCTGCCACGAAAGTTCAGTGGATAGTGAACTGGGCTACAAAAACAAGAAGTCGGGTTCCATTTTGATCGACGACTTTCGGGTTCACCCAGCCTTAAATGGGTACCTGATTTTTTTTTAGGACAGTAAAGCGGCACGTGACTAATACCGACCACATTACCCCCCAAAAATCATGTGCCGGCGATCTATAAAAATTATGGTCACTAACGTCACATTCTCTATACGCCACTTGGCGTGACGGTGCACTTTACTTTACGTACTTACTCATATTTATCTTACCCATATATATATATATATATACCTAGACATTCATTGTCAAATCGTAAAAAAATATATAATTAAAAACCTGTATTTGCATTCGCACATGTAGCAATAGTATTTTGCAATCAGTGCTATCTGGGGGTGAGACTTTTCCTCATAATCGCCACCAGCCAGCAGAGATGTTGACGACAGACCCAGCTATTTGGAGTACCAACTGTGACAAATTTCTGGCGCATTGTGGGTCTTAGACTTTTATTGCCCATTACGTTTCTGCGAGGAGTCAGATCTTGAGAATAGGACAGCGAACGTGATAATATTATCTCCGTCAAAATTGTTGTCTTTTTCGCACAAGTGGAGAGATTTGTAAGGGCAACTTTAAAAAGTAGGATTTTAATCTTGGGAGTGATCACTAAGCGAAGGAATATATTTAGGCTAGAGGAGGGGAAAGAAATTGGTGACTAGTGGAGCAGATGGGGGTCGTTTTTTTAATATTTTTTTTCACCAGTTTTGTTTTTTGTTTTTATGTTTTAGCATTAGGAGAGTAATTATTTGTGTTGCATGAGCGACTTTGGGTGCAGCGATAGTTTAGTTATGAGTTAGTGGTTGCTTAGTTTGTATATGTCCCTGGACATGCGAGAGTACGGGAAAATGAAAGAGCAGACAGGTTGGCTAGCTGCGCTGTCGTTGAGAACGGGCAACTAATGGATCAGGTGGACATCATCAATGCCCTCCGAGATGTGGAAAGAGCACAGGACTTCGACAAACACTTCTTCGGATGATGGAAATGGGAGTTAAGATGGGCACAGCCAAAAATGAGAAACTTAGTGGCCGTGTTAGAAGACTTATCAACCAACATAGAACTGGAGTCGTCAGTCGCTGGACACTGCGGAACTTGCTGAGGAGGGGATATGAGCACCAATGGACATGTTCGGAGTGCAATGATGATAACCCGCAAATAACTCAATAACTCAATTAGTTGGCCGTGCGCTCTATCGTTGTTTCTCATGACACGGTATGTGTCGATAAGAATGGGTTCCATCCTGCTCCGGAATGTCTTCTGTTCTTTGTCCTTTCCAGTTGATTATTTGTGATATTTTTCCCCGAGTCTTATAAACATACCTCTACTCCTGAAACTGCTGAGGACAACATGTCGATTTCAATCCTGATCGATGACTTCCAGGTTCACCCATCCTTAAAAATGAGTACCGAATATTTTTGTGTGTGAAGAAACCAGCTCTGGCGCATTACTAGCCACACTACCCCAAAAATAATGGGCCGAAAGACTTTAAAAATATGGTAAATATGTCACGAGATCCATATATTTTTGTTTCTGTCTATGAACGACTACGCGTCTGTGCAGTTGACTGCCATCGATGAACTCCGACGATGCTCATGCGGCCATCTTCCTTTCTTGGTCTCATACATAGATTAACAAAGAAATCAAATAATTGATCTTGTCCTTTGACTCGGGTTGGAGCCGAGATGGCTCAGTGGTTAGTGAACTGGACTACAGAGGACAAGGGGTCTGGTTTGATCCCAACCGACGGCTTCCGGTTCACCTTGCCTTTAATGGGTACCGGATTTCTTTCTGGGAAAGTAAAGCGGCACGGGCGTAATACCGACCACATTATCCCAAAAATCATGTGCAGAAGGTCTGTACAATTTTTGGTCACTAACACCATATTTCCCCATACGTCACTTGACGTGACGGGGGTACTTTACTTTTTTTTACTTTTTTTACTCAAGTTAATATAGAGTTGTAGATTGACACAGAGCTTATTAAGACTTCACTCTCATGCTGTGTTACATTGTAGAAGTCTACGTCAATACAGGCTACCTGAGAAGATGAGGATCATATTGTCCCCGCTGTGGCTGGATGTCTTGACGTAGATAGAACGGCTAGTGGCAGTCTCATGACATCATCACTCACGTTTTTCTAAAGAAGGGGAGATAAATTCTAGCTTTGAAAGTAGTTCAACTCATGAGTTATGAATAATGTTGGATTTGGAAGATGAGGCTGTACTATTTATTACAAGGGAAGGAATCAATTCTGCAATCAAGTGAATAAGTACTATCTGTTGCAAGAGAACAGATGGCAGTCTTTATGGTCGACCAGCGCAAGGCGTAGACCACGATTGCTGGCACAGAGAAACAAACATGTTTTTCCTAAAGGTGAAAGGTCAAGTACGAGTTTTGAATCGGCGACTTAGCACGCGAGTTTTCAACCATATGTTCTCGGCTGTCTATCCAGAAGTGTTCGGAGACTTCTGGATAGTGTCGCTTCAAGCATTGTAACCCACGATGCCAGGTAGCACTCCTCACCTTCACAAATTATACTCTGTCTCTGACCAAATCACCAACTTCCTATGTTGTCCTGTTCAAGGTCTCCTTGATGTCTTGATACCACGTTATTTTTGGTCTGCCTCTGATGCGTCGTTCAGGAACCACACCTTCCAATATCGTTATTTTTCCCTAACCCGATGTATCATTTGATGCAGTCATAGGGTTGTTATTATGATGTATTATTAATATTTTATTTATTTATGTACAATTACCATCAAGGTGGGGAGCCGCGTTAGCTCAGTGGTTAGTGAACTGGACTACCATGGACAAGGGGTAGGGTTCGAACCCAACCGACGGCTTCCGGGTTCACCCAGCCTTAAATGGGTACCGGATTTTTTTCTGGGAAAGTAAAGCAGCACGGGCGTAATACTGACCACATTACCCAAAAATCATGTGCTGAAGGTCTGTAAAATATAGGGTCACTAACACCATATTTCCCTATACGCCACTTGGCGTGAAGGGGGTACTTTACTTTTTTTTTTTACCATCAAGGGCGTTCTTCTCGAGAAAAGACCAAGAGGAAGACACAGAAGAAGATGGATAGATGCAGTGACAGAGACATGTAAAAAGAAAGGAAAATCACTAATTCAACAGTTCGAGCAGCTCAAGAACGACAAATGATATAACCACGATATCTTTTCGGTATCAGTGAGAAAGAGAAAAGAAGAAGGATGACCTACATTTGTACCACGATTGAGCACGTATGTTTGCCAGTGTCCCAAAGTTTTGGGAAAAAAAGATAGTCGCTGTGTCCGCTGACTGTGAAATGATTATCTATATGGTCTCATTGTTTCACATCGAAACTTCTTCTTCTTCTTTTTTCTTCTTCTACCTTTTAACTCCCTGTGGAGCAGAGGTCTTCAACAAACACTTTCCATGCCGTTCTGTTTCTTGCCATTCTTTTCCAATCATTCCATGTCTTTCCCATTATCTTCATCTCTGTTTCCGAATGTCTTCTTCAAGAATATTTTGGTCTTCCTCTTTGTTGATCGGGAAATGATGATCTAAGTATCCATAATGGTTCAAATAAAAACACATCTGGCAAATATCCGCATATTTTCACTGTAGGTCAAGTGGTGAGTAGAATATTGCCATTTGTCCCTATAGACTGACGCTATTATTATTATATTATTATATGTGTGTAAACATCACCTCAGTGCAAAATAAAGACAAGTGGAACAATATTAAAACAGGTAAATGAATTTAAATATTTGGGAACTTTGTTAACCTCAGATGGAAGATGTACAAAAGAGGTGAGATGTAGAATGGCTCAGGCAAAAGCAGCTTTCCAAAAAATGAGGAAGATACTATGCAATCCATTTTTGACAATAGAAACAAGAAAAAGAGTTCTTAAATGTTACGTAGAACCAGTCTTAACATATGGATGCGAGTCATGGACAATAGGACAACAGACAAGAAAATCACTGGAGTCTGTAGAAATGTGGTTTTACAGAAGAATGTTGAGAATACCATGGACAGCTAAGAAGAGTAATGAAGAGGTTCTGAGAAAGGTCAAAACAAAAAGAGAGCGAATTTCCAACGTTAGGAAGAGACAATCATCATTTTTTGGCCATGTAATGAGAAGAGAACAACTTGAATATATTGTAACAACTGGAAAAATTGAGGGACGAAGAGATAGAGGGAAGCAAAGAGAAAAAATAGCAGACAGCTTAAGAGAATGGCTTGGCAGAAGGTCAACAACAGAAATGATAAATAGCTGCCGAGATCGAAAGTTGTGGAGAGACATGATCACCTACGCCAGTAGGCCCGGTACTTGATGATGATGATGATAAATATATATTGTGACAACTAAACACAATGTAAGGGTAAAAGATGTAGAAAGAAACAGAAAGAAAATGTACGAAACAGTTTTAGAGAATCCAGTTTTAGAAATAATTTTTCGACAATTTCTCTATCGAAAAACATGTACCAAGTATACTAAAGGTCGCAGTTAAAAAAAAAGAACAATCAGCTTACTGCAGAAAGGGGTTTACTCTCTCTCTCTCTCTCTCTCTCTCTCTCTCTCTGCGATCAGGACCCAATCAGAGTAGGATTCCAGCTCCTCACATGAACTCAGCTGTCAGGTTAGGTGTGTTACAAACAGAACATCACAATTAGAGTCTGCCAGATCCACTCCGATTGAACACCCGTTAAAAACGTTGCACTGTGTTCTGCGCCAGTGGCCCAGTGCATCCGATTTCAGCCAGCATTTTATTCAGGTTTGCTTTCCCTAGCCTTTGATTGTCCTCAATCTTCCCGCAAGGCAGCAGGTGATCTTTTCTGTAGGGGAATTCTGCCCTTAGATGGTCGGCCCTCCCAGGTTTACGAGCATCATCTGCCCGAGTCACTAGAGGTGACTAACACAGACATGCACACACAAAGATATGAGATGTGACAAACACATACATGCACATAGCGATACGAGGCATGACTAACACTGTCATACATCAAGATATATGACACATGACTAACATAAACATACACATAAAGATATGAGATATGACTGACATAGACATGCAACCACAAAGAAATTACACATGTCTAACATGGACATGCACACAAAGATATGAGATATGACCAACATAGATAGGCACACACAATTATATGAGATGTCACTAGCATAGCCGTGCAAACACAAGGATATGAGATGTGACATACACAGACATGCACACACAAAGATATGAGATATGACTAACATAAACATACGCACAGAGATATGAGATATCACTAGCCCAAACACAAAGATATGACATATGACTAACACAGATACACACTAAGATATGGGATATGACTAAACACATACACACTTAAAGATATGAGACATGATTAACACGGACACTCCAAGATATGAGATATGACTAACATGACACACACCAAGATATGAGCCATGGCCAGCACACACACACACACACAAGCCAAGATATGAGCCATGGCCAGCACACACACACACACACACAAGCCAAGATATGAGCCTTGGCTAGCAATGAAACACACCAAGAAATGAACCATGTCCAGCACAGAAAGAAAATATCCAGTACACATTAAGGTATCCATATGCTTGGGTTTGTTGTAGTCGGCAGACTCTTCTTAACGTGGGAATCATCGACATACGAGACGCCGGCCCCCACGAACTGTTAACAGATATCGTCCAAACAGTTGTACGGAGATTTGAGAGTGCAGTCTGACCCGTAGAACGTTCCCTTGCATGAACAGATCCCGGTTGACTGTTCACAGGTGTCGTTGAAACAGTGGTCAGGGCATTTGAGAGTGCAGTCTGGCCCGTAGTACGCTTCCTTGCGCGTACAATCTGCTCTTTCTGTGTCACATATGATGTCACAGCAATCAGATCACGTCTGTTCGCACTGTAGCCCAAAATTACCACCAGGACAAGTGTCATCACAGGTATAGCCAGGATGTTTGCAATGTTGGCATTTTCTGGATTTTCCTCACATAAAGAACTGACACTAAGACAAGACCCGGAGCAGTCGTGTCCATAGATCTCATGTGAACAGTTGAAGTGACACGTACCGATGATGACGGTGCAGCCTTTGCTACTCCCACCACACACTGTAAAAAACGAACAAGAATGCCCGTCCAGACAATAGGTGTCTGTAAATGTTTGCACCTCACACACCGTCAGTGCACTCTCGTCCTGCGAAAAGGTCGGTGAGAACTCAAACTTACTGTGTGCCATTGTCGCTTGTATGGTGACTACAATAGTGTTCACAGAAATATTTGGGTATGATATATCATTATACTGGAACACTACACCGCCACTGTCAGAGAAAGCCTTTGGAGTGTCATTCTTTACTCGAATCATAGTGCTAGCTCGATGATAAATTCGAATGGTGTGAGTCTTCTGGGACGTGTCAAAGGTAAGATACCAGTAAACAGAATTGGTTCCACTTCTCAATTGTGTGTGTGTGCAGTCATTGTCATAAAGATTGGTCTTTGTTTTGCCATTAACTGCGGCCTCTGGTCCACACCCGTCCACTGTATTAACAAGCATTAAATGTGTCAGTCTAGTTTGCGTTCTGTTTGAGAGCCACATTCCGACCCCCGCCAATGTAGATGGAGCAGATATTTGCAACTATCGCCCCTTCAATCCGTAGCATGTTGATTAGACCATGAAACTGTCCGGATCTGTAGGTCCAGATCCCTAGGCGTATTTGCAAACTAGATCAAAGTACTGACACTGGGGTCCGAAACGCTCTCGCCGACAACTGTCACCGTTTGTGCATGTCCCTGTAGCCCTGTCACAAACTGAGCGATTTTAGTAGTGACACTGCAACGCACAATTTGCCCCGAACCAACCATCTACACAAGTTAGGCAGTTAGGTCATTAGCTTCCAATGTCGCAAACAAAGCCAGCAGAATAAAGACTTGATCTACATCGGTGGTTAACGAAATGTGCACAAACAATTATTTCAAATCCGTGGTTACAATTCTAACAATCCGCCAACTCGCTGTGACAACAGACAGCGCGATGTTCAAGATCAGCATTGTATACACCACGGCTAGAACTCGGACGAACTTCCATCTTCGAAAGGGGTTTACAGAAGAGATTGAACAATGAATTTAATTAGAGAAGAACAAAAGACATATATTATAGGTCAAATTTATCAACGCGATACTACACGTTTATACGGCACATGCTGATAGCGTCGACATATTGAGAGTGGTTATATCGCCACAACGAGTCTAAAAAATATAAAAATATCTAACAGAATATGAAGTCTTAAGAATGTTAAATGTTACAAAAGGAGGTTAAATCCAAAATAAGAGAACAGTGAAAGGTGGTGGGGAGATAGAGTCTGAAATTGGTGTTGTTGTTGTTGCTGTTGTTGTTGTTGCTGCTGCTGTTGTTGTTGTTGTTGTTGTTGTTGTTGTTGCGTTCGCCAGCTTTCATCTCTGACGAAGTCCATAGAGACTAGGAACTGAATTTTGCGTGTTACTCCATTCCGCTGTGTGATATCTCATATCTCTGGCCGCTGTGTGCACAGGGGTCCCTCGCGGCACAGGCAGATAACTCCGACTTCGGAGGTACTCATATTTTTTTTCCGTCGATGAGTAACTGACGTTTCAAGCAGGGTCTCGCTGCTGAGACCAGTGGTGGTTGCCGCAGAGAGAAATAATAAATAGAAATCGTACCGGTGTAGTCGAGATTTGAACCTACAACCTCTCTGTCTCGAGGTCGGCGTCTTGCCTCGAGACCAATAAGTCCCCCATGGACTGGGAATATGAGGAAACTACAACAAGGAACACTTTTCATTTATAGCCTTCAATGGTTCCTGCCGTCTATCCACCATATACCCCGAAGTTTACGTCCTCCCGAAAATGATGATCATCATATTAATTTTTGTTAATGTCTTGATGATGTTATGTCATCGTTGTTGACTCCAATTACGAACATACAAACACATAGTCGTCAGATTATCGCCGTCGCACATCAAACAACAGACCGTAAGATTAGCGTAAGGCCGGTCTAGGGATTTACGATGAGCCATTACGATGACGTAGCACACATAACAATCGAGTCTGAAATAAGAGTACAAGAAAAAATAAGAGCACAAATATACGATATGGTGTTGCACTAGTGCTGCGTACTATTAAGAAACAATAGATTAAATGACTGAATGATCACGATCACCAACAAACAGCTTTCCCTGTGAGAACTCAGAAACAAAGAAGTAAAAGTCAGATTTACAAGATTATGAACTGATAAAAAACATCAAATATCTCGAAGAGCACAATCCACGTGACACATCACAGAACGTTCACCCAAACTATCCATTTATCCCTCGACACTGAAAGACAAAAGAATCAGAGATAAACAAGCAACTAAAACAGCGCTAATATCCAAACCATGTACTCAATTCCCAATAGCTCTTCCTCCAGACTTTGTGTACGAAACTCTAAATACACTCAAGCCAGCAGTTCATCATTTTCTTACAAAAGGCGATGTTTGCTGTTACACAGAAGCATCGTCGAGCAGTCATTTAAACGTCATTTTCGCCTTCTTGTTTTGCAGCTTACAGCGAATGTTCTCAGTTTACCTTTGTCAAAGTTCAGTGTATCATCCGTGCAGTAAGTGCAACGGTTTTCGTGTTTTTCTTCAGTTCATGGGGTCGCTAATATATTTTCTTTTATATTTTCTCTCACGGTTTAAAAAAAGTGTTATAGTGCGTTTGATAAGAAGCACACAAATGAGTGCTTAAATGATGGTTTTCAAAACGTTTAATAGAACTTTTTCTTATCTTCATAATATCTTCATTATCATCAAGTACCGGGCCTGCTACGTAGGTGATCATGTCTTTCCATAACTTTCGATCTCGACAGTTATTTATCATTTCTGCTATTGGACCTTCTGCCAAGCCATTCTCTTAAGCTGTCTTGTATTTTTTTCTCTTTGCTTCCCTCTATCTCTTCGTCCCTCAATTTTTCCAGTTGTTACAATATATTCAAGTTCTCTTCTCATTACATGGCCAAAAAATGATGATTATTTCTTCCTAATATTGGAAATTAGCTCTCTTCTTCATAACATATATTACTTTTATTTTCCTTACTATGTTTTACTATATATCATCATTATCAGGTACCCTGCCCGCTATCGTAGGTGATCATGTCTGTCCACAGTTTTCGATTTCAACACTTTATATCTTTCTATTGTTGATCTTCTGCCAAGCCGTTCTCTTAAGCTGTCTGGTATCTTTTCTCTTTGCTTCCCTCTATCTATTCGTCCCTCAATTTTCCCAGTTGTTACAATATATTCCAGCTGTTCTCTTCTCATTACATGGCCAAAAAATTATTATTGTTTCTTCCAAATTTTGGAAATTAACTCCTTTTTTGGTTTTGCCTCTCTCAGAACGTTTTCATTACTCTTCTTAGCTGTCCATGGTATTCTCAACATTCTTCTGTAAATTCACATTTCTACACCCTGCAGTGATTTTCTTGCCTGCTGTCCTCTAGTCCATGATTCACATTTATGTGTTAAGACTGTCTTTACATAACATTTAAGAATTCTTTTTCTTGTTTCTAATGTAAAAAATGGATTGTACAGTATCTTCATCAGTTTTTAGAAAGCTGCTTTTGCCTGAACCATTGCACATCTCAACTCTGTTGTATATCTATCATCTGATATTATAATTGTTCCCAGGTATTTAAATTCGGGTACCTGTTTTAATATTGTTCCACTTGTCTTTATTATGTACTGCAGTGATGTACTTTTTCTTTGTTGCTACGATTATTTCTGCCGGTTTGCTATCAAGGCTGGGTCCTTTATGTTTGCTTCCCTTTACTATAATATCTAGAATTTCTTGTAACTCATTTTTTCTTGTAGCAATTAAGACTGTATCATCAGCATACCTCAGATTATTTATATTATGACCCCCAATTGTTATTCCAGGCATGTCCCTTATAGATCTTAAAATAATCCCACTAATACATATTAAAATAAAGCAGAATAGCTCAGGCCAAAATGGCATTTCAGAAAATGAAAAATATCTTATGCAACAAATCTATGTCAATAAAAATGAGAAAGAGAGTTCATCGGTGCTATATAGAACCAATTCTGACCTATGGAAGCGAATCATGGACAGTAGACAAACAAATGAAAAGACGATTAGAGCCCACACAGATGGGATTTCTCAGAAGAATGTTGAAAGTTCCCTGGACAGCTAAAAAGACCAATGAGGAAGTTCTCAAAGAGGCCAACACAAAAAGGGAGCTCTTAAAAAACATTAGAAAGAAGCTATCAACATTTTTCGGGCACATCATGAGAAGAGGAAAGTTGTAATACTTGGTTACAACTGACAAAATAGAAGGAAAGAGAGATCGCCGGCGACAAAGAGAGAAAATACTGGATAGCTTTGTGTCATGGCATGGAAAACAGTCAACAACAGAACTGATACGATGCACTGTAGATAGAAGATTGTGGAGGGACATGATCACCTACGCCAACCGGTATGGCACATGATGATACATATTAAATAAATCTGGTGACAACACACAGCATTGTCTAACACCCCGTTTTATTTGTTGAAACATTACCAATTGATTTCCAGTTCTTATGGCCGCTGTTTGTTGTCAGTACATGTTCTTTATTATTCTTAGATCTGTGTTGTCTTCGTTTATGCCTACTAAAGCTTTAATTATTTCTTGGTGCTTTACTTCTTCAAATGCCTTGGTATAATCTATGAAACATAGGTGTAGATCTGTTTTCACCTCTATTGCTTTTTCTACTAAAGATCTTATGATATATATGGCATTGCTCTCTCCTTTACCTCCAACAAAACCACACTGTTCATCGCTAATTTCTGGACTGATTTTGTTTCGCACTCTTCGCATGATGATCCTTAGTAATATCTTAGTCATGTGACTCTTAAGGCTTATTGTGCGATGATCATCGCATTCAATCGCACCAGATTTGGTAGGGCTATGAATATTGATTTTAGCAGGTCGTCCGATATATATCCGCTGTTGTAGATATCACTCAATATTTGTTGTTGTTGTTGTTGCAACAACAACAACAACAACAACAACAACAACAACAACAACAACTCAATATTTGTGTAATTATTCTATTCCAAAATCACCCATGGCTTCAATCTCTTCTTTAGTTATATTATCTGGTCTACGAGCTTTTCCTGCTTTCATAATGAGCAAGGCGTCTTCCACTTCTTCTTTGAGTACTTCTGGTCCTGCCATTTTATCCTTAATATTTACTTATGTTCGTTCATCATTATAAAGATCTTTAATGTAGTATGTCCATCGTTCCCTTGTGCTTTCTTTTTCAATCAACAGTTCTCCCTCCTTTAATCTTAAGCATCCAGTTTTTGATTGCGTTTTTCTTCCTGTTAATTCTCAATTTATATGTATATAGCTTTATCATCTCTTTATTTGTTGCATCTCATTCTCTTTGCATCTCTCTTTTAGCTATGCGTCCTTTGCTTCATTGCATTTTATTACAATTTCTTTGTTATCCTTATTTCTTTTTGTATCCATTAGCTGCAAAAATGTTATCTTTCATCAATTTCTTTCTTGAATTTGTCCTCACTGGCGGTATGACCTCTTTCGATATTTGTTGCATTGGTTCTTTTAGCATTTCACACTCTTCATCAATGCTTTATATCTTCTCTATTGCGTTGTACCGGTTCTGAATTGTGATATTTATTTGATTTGTAACATTT
The DNA here is from genome assembly GCA_032433765.1 of Megaustenia siamemsis. Lineage (NCBI taxonomy): Eukaryota > Metazoa > Mollusca > Gastropoda > Stylommatophora > Ariophantidae > Megaustenia > Megaustenia siamemsis. The sequence continues at coordinate 37,668,290 of JAVIAB010000046.1, read as the reverse complement.
TATCTGACTTGAGTAAATTTAACTTGATATTAACTGAGGCTCGTTTTGCTGTTTTTAATTTTACTCTAAACTTTCCCACAACTGGTACATGATCACTATTTGCAATCTGCCCCTGGTCTAGTTTTCGAACATACCAGACTGTTTCTAAATCTGTTGTTTATCATTATGCAGTCGTTTTAATTACGTACGTTGTCTCCTGGGCTTTTCCAGGTTGACAAACGTCTTGGATATAACTATATATAATTCTAGTTAAAATCACACGTTATATTGCACTATAGTTGCACTTTGTTCTTTGCATAGACCTGCTTGCTTGTGTTCGCCCGATGACTAATGGAATACACCTCTTTGTCATCCGCCCCTAATATGACTATAAGTGTGCATATCTGCGTTGTGTTGTGGTTTGCAGTATAACTGTCATTTTTTACGCCTTTCGGCCCAACACATCCGACTTCAGCACGACATTGACCAGCTTTATATCGCTAGCGAAGTCAAAAGGGACTGAATTTTGAAAAAACATAACTTGTTTGTAAATTTTCTTTTTTATACCTACAGCCGTGTCTACAGGTGTCCCTTCTCGTACAGGAAGATACTCTCCAACGTCACAGGAGTTCTATTTTTTTTTTTTTTAAATCATCGAGAGTTTTTTGTTCACTTAATTTTGCCCATTAATTGTTGGCCTACACTTCTCCAACTGTCAACGTTTCTTTAACTAGCGCTAAATACACACCGGGCACATATGGGTGTAAACTCGCGTGCTAAGACGCCGGTTCAAGTCTCGTACTTTACCTTGACCTTTACGCACCGGACTTTTGTCTTTTGACATTATTTATAGCGGTTAGACTTGGCATCTTACTATCCAAAGACTCAGGGAATTCAAAGTCACGAAGATACCACAGATTCGCTTGTAGTAAAAAAAAAGTAAGGTACCCCCGTCACGCCAAGTGGCGTATAGGGAATATGGTGTTAGTGACCATACATTTTACAGGCCTTCGGCACATGATTTTTGGGGTAACGTGGTCGGTATTACGCCAGTGCCGTTTTACTTTCTCAGAAAAAAAAACCGGTACCCATTTTTGAAGACTGGGTGAACCAGAAGCCGTCGGTTGGGATCGAACCCTACCTCTTGTCCTCTGTAGTCCAGTTCACTAACAACTGAGCTATCGCGGCTCCCTACGGATTCGCTTGTGATGCCGGTAAATGTCTGTGGGTCTTATCAGAGACAACATTTTGCGCGAGTGCATCTTTCGTTGCTAGGACACGCTATCATACATCTTCAACATTCAGCTTAGAGTGTTCTTATTACGAGTTCTGTTCTGTTCTGCTAATGTAAACAGTTTTTCTGCACTCGAGGATTCCCCATATCCAATACACAACGTGTCATAGCCTCCACCAAAGCCGCTCAAAGATCGTTGGTAAATTCTGTTGACAATGTCGACTACAGTACAGCCTTAATTGACGGCATAGTCGTCGATTTCAAACCATTTCCATCGAAATGAGAATAAGTGCATAATCACTTCCTCTCTTCAGTTTCGACGAAATCACACATAAAAAAGTACAATAAACCATGTGTTTATTGTTGACCTTGACCAGGTGTTTATGACTGTGTTTGAACAGGTGTTTATGACTGTGTTTGAACAGGTGTTTATGACTGATCTTGACTAGGTGTTTATTGTTGATCTTGACCAGGTGTTTATGACTGATCTTGAACAGGTGTTTATGACTGATCTTGACCAGGTGTTTATTGTTGATCTTGACCAGGTGTTTATTGTTGATCTTGACCAGGTGTTTATGACTGATCTTGACCAGGTGTTTGTGGCTGATCTTGTCCAGGTGTTTATGGCTGAATTTAACCAGGTGTTTATTATTTATCTTGACCAGGTGTTTATTTTTTATCTTGACCAGGTGTTTATTGTTGATCTTGACCAGGTGTTTATTGCTAATCTTGATGCATGGCTGACCTCTTTTAGCCAACCCGATGTTCGCCTTTGTAATAATGAGAAAGAAACAGCTGCAATTTATTGTGACATGATTCTTTCATTTCACAGATAAACGTTGAATTAAGTTTGGGAATATTGATTCAGTGACTTACATTTCACAGGAAAATGTTAGAATGAAGATTGTACTGGAATGTGCTATTTTTGTTTGAATTCTGAATTCTTATATATATATATAAACTTTGTGCTTCGGACGATACATCTGTCATTCATGTAATCGAGACTGTTTTCACTGTTTTCGTCATCATCATCATCATCATCATCATCATCGTGTGCCGTCTCCGCAACGAAGGTTGGCTACCATAGAGCGCCATTCCACTCTGTTTCTTGCTCTGATGGTGCAGATTGTCATAGATTGACTTGTCCATTTTTGATGTTACTCGTCCATGTTAGTCTTGGTCTGCCTCTGCCTCTTTTACCTTGTCCTTGTATTTTCCCTTCCAATATTACTTTTATTAGGGTGTTGTGCCTTTTAACGTGCTTTAAAAATTTAATTTGTCTTGTATGAATTGTATTTAGTAGTTCTCTTTTTATTTTTAGTTGTTTTAAAACTTCATCGTTTGTTTTCTTTTCTTTCCACCCAATTCTATCTATTCTTCTATAAGTCCGCATTTCAAAGACTTCAATTTTCTGTTCTGTTTTCTTGTCTAATGTCCATTTTGCTGCGCTATACAGGAATATTGAGAAGATGTAACATTTTGCCATTCTTAGTTTCAGCCCTGCTGTTATTTTTTTTATGTTAGTATATTTTTCATGGCATTAAATTACGTTTTGCCATACCTATTCTTTTATTTATTTCAGTTTGCCATCATTAGTTAGAGTATGTCCAAGGTAGTTGTAGCTCTGAACTGTCTCCAGATGTATTCCTTTAACTGTGATATTTATTAGTAGGTCTTGAGAATTTTCTTTGTTTATGATATACAATTTTAGTCTTTTTAATATTCATATCTAGTCCATATTTTTTGCTTGTTATGTTTATCACATTAAGCAATTGTTGTAGTTCTTTGGGATTTTCTGCTAGTAGAACAGTATCATCAGCATATCTTAGGTTATTGAATATCTTTCCATTAATGTTTAGGCCTGGCATCTCTGAGATGTTTTTAAAGATTTGCTCAGTGTATAGATTGAACAAGCTTGGTGATAGGATGCATCCCTGTCTTACTCCTCTTTTTATATCAATGGGTGTAGAGTCCTCCTTGTTATAATTTGTTATTGCTGTTTGCTTCCAAAACAAATTACATATTAGTTGTATGTCTGTATCGTCTTAATTTATATCTTTAGGCAGGCTTTCACTGCTTTATCGCTTTTATATAGGCAAAACTACCATTTTAGTATCGAATCCAAGGCTAAAACTACATAACACAGAAGTACTCTTTTTATTTCTTTCAATATTAGAACTTATTTTTGACATGTTTGTATTTTTGATATGTACAGAACACATGAATCGATAAAATGAAAATCCAAAATCTTATGCCGATGAACCAGAGCTGACAGAGAAATTTATTTTTAGCCAAGAGGAGTTTAAAAAATAGATTAATAAAGATGCCGGAATAAGTGGAGAACATGTAGGGAAGGCAAACACGGTCAAAAGTTGCGTGAAAAGATAGATAAATCTTACAAGAAGATTTGACTCACGGATGTACTGGAATCTGTATTGTAACAACCGCAGCAAAAACTACGGGCTAAAGAGAAAGGAAGATAATAAAGAAGAAAAAAGAAGACCATAACATAATATAAGAAGGAAAACATAATGTAGAACACAGATGTGGAAAATGCTTTGAAGAAAGTCAGGTTGCATATTGCAATCAGTGTGCAGTGAACATGAAAGACATACAGTAAGGGAGGTAATTGTGAAAAAAAAACAGTTTATTACTCTCACTTATTTGCTGATTATGTCCCTTCCTTCCCTATTTCGTCGTAACAGACCCCAGCACTCATGACACACATTCATACACACACAACATAATTGAATTATTACACATGAGTGCACACACGTTTCACTTTATTAAGGTGACCATATTTTTGAAACCCTAAACCGGGAAGGATTAATTTGACTTAAATTTTCCATCAATAAAATGAAATTTCTTCCGTCTTTTTCAAGTGAATAATACATATATTTTAAAACTAATTAAAACACCTAACAATAACAATATAGACTTACAAAAAGTTATCAGGAGTTATTGAATTAAACGTTATTGAGTTTCATTTTCAGTTTCAGTCTATAAGATTTAAATCTTGGAACGCACTTTACTGTTACTGTTTCGCCAAATGAACAGTCAATTCAACTTTTTAAACATTTTCTACACAACAACGGAATACTGTCTATTTTTAAGTCGAAGAGACGTTTACCATATTATCCAAATATGTAAATGTTTGTGTCTCTAATGTATTTTAACAAATCCGGGACAAATGCTAAAAAAATCGGTCAAAATCAGGACAAATTCGGGACGGTAACATATCCCGGACAAAGGTTGAAAAAAAACAGTAAAAAATCAGGACTGTCCCGGAAAAATCGGAACGTCTGGTAACCTTACACTTTATATGTCTTTCCTTTATAATTCATTGTTCCATCAACTTGTGTATATGTGTGTGTGTGTGTGTGAGAGAGAGAGAGAGAGAGAGAGAGAGAGTGAGAGAGAGAGAGAGAGAGTTGTTTGTGTGGGTGTGGTTTATGAAGGTTTTTTAATTATTTTTAAAAATTAAAATTTGGAGGCGAAGGCGCGCCTACCAGCACCAGAGCTGGAAGTTGTCAGCGACCCACAGCTGATGGCTTGCGCCAGGATTGGTGAACCAAAACCATCCAGACCCTGCTCCACCTCTCCACGGTGCGTCCAGTAACAGACTAAACTATCTAGTCTGGCCAAGCTTGCAGGGATCGAAGAGGGAGGACAACCCGGTACTCAAAAATGTCGTGCTGAAGTCGGATGTGTTGGGCCGAAAGGCGCAAATATCACAGTTATATTGTAAACCACAACTCAACGCAGAAACGTCCACTACGTCCTTGTAAGGGCGGATGATGAAGAGGAATATTCTAGTCTATTACCATACTCTAGAATACTTTAGTCATCGGGCGAACGTAACCAACAAACCAACCAAATTAAAATTTAGACCTGAAAATTTCGCGACGACTGCACTGTACAAGCGACCCTTATTTCCCTGCCCTACAAGTCCCACCGAACGAACTCTGTTATTAGAAAATACCTCAACATTTGTATTTTCTCATGCTGGCAACATTGAACCCTACAATCGTAAAATCTCTTCAAGATAGCATCATAGATTTGAACACATGTAATCTAAGTAAAGATTCCATTTTGGAATCCCCCAGGGAAAAAAAACAACAAAGAGGAAGCGCAAAATATTCTTTTTTTTTTTAGAAGACAGGTGGAAACAGAGAGGAAGATGATGGAGAAGACACGGAATGATCTTGAAAGAATACCAAGAAAAGAACGCCCTGGGAAGTGTTTGTTTGAAGACCTATGGTCTACTTCCGGTTGAAAAGTAGAAGCTGAAAAAGAAGAAAGGATCGATTATTTGGAAAGGTAATATACAACGATAAGTTGACAATAGATTTTTTTCAAAACAATTTGCTTTGTGACGCATTGATTGGAAATTAAAAAAAAAGTATTGTGGTTTGGGGGGGGGGGGGGGGGAGAGAGGCTGGGTATCTGCATCACTGTACCTCAAGTGGTAAGCTTCATATTACTAAACTGATAGTCGTAGACAGTTACCAAAAATATCAATATATATCTCGGTACTAGGATTGTAAATGAGAGCTTCTGTTTTTTTTCAGTTTTAATTGTATAAAGCCTTCACATTATTGTTAATAATTCCAGATAGCTACTGTTATTGTTTAAAGATTACACAACATTGTTAATAATTCCAGATAGCTACTGTTATTGTTTAAAGATTACACAACATTGTTAATAATTCCAGATAGCTACTGTTATTGTTTAAAGATTACACAACATTGTTAATAATTCCAGATAGCTACTGTTATTGTTTAAAGATTACACGACATTGTTAATAATTCCAGATAGCTACTGTTATTGTTTAAAGATTACACGACATTGTTAATAATTCCAGGTAGCTACTGTTATTGTTTAAAGATTACACGACATTGTTAATAATTCCAGATAGCTACTGTTATTGTTTAAAGATAACACGACATTGTTAATAATTCCAGATAGCTACTGTTATTGTTTAAAGATTACACGACATTGTTAATAATTCCAGACAGCTACTGTTATTGTTTAAAGATTACACAACATTGTTAATAATTACAGGTAGCACCTGTTATTGTTTAAAGATTACACAACATCGTTAATAATTCCAGGTAGCTACTGTTATTGTTTAAAGATTATACAACATTGTTAATAATTCCAGGTAGCTACTGTTATTGTTTAAAGATTACACGACATTGTTAATAATTCCAGATAGCTACTGTTATTGTTTAAAGATTACACGACATTGTTAATAATTACAGGTAGCACCTGTTATTGTTTAAAGATTACACAACATCGTTAATAATTCCAGGTAGCTACTGTTATTGTTTAAAGATTACACAACATTGTTAATAATTCCAGGTAGCTACTGTTATTGTTTAAAGTTTACACAACATTGTTAATAATTCCAGGTAGCTACTGTTATTGTTTAAAGATTATACAACATTGTTAATAATTCCAGGTAGCTACTGTTATTGTTTAAAGATTACACAACATTGTTAATAATTGCAGATAGCTACTGTTATTGTTTAAGTTTACACAACATTGTTAATAATTCCAGGTAGCTACTGTTATTGTTTAAAGATTACACAACATTGTTAATAATTCCAGGTAGCTACTGTTATTGTTTAAAGATTACACAACATTGTTAATAATTCCAGGTAGCTACTGTTATTGTTTAAAGATTACACAACATTGTTAATAATTCCAGGTAGCTACTGTTATTGTTTAAAGATTACACAACATTGTTAATAATTCCAGACAGCTACTGTTATTGTTTAAAGATTACACAACATTGTTAATAATTCCAGATAGCTACTGTCTCCTTAGAAACCAAATAAATAATGGATGTAGAAAAATATTTATAGACAATAGACAAGAAAGTCACCTGAGGTTGT
>JAVIAB010000046.1:37503677-37658677 GCA_032433765.1 Megaustenia siamemsis | reverse complement strand
ACAATCAACAATTTTTGGGCACATCATGAGAAGAGGAAAGTTGGAATACTTGGTTACAACTTGCAAAATGAAAGGAAAGAGAGATCGCGGACGACAAAGAGAGAAAATACTGGATAGCTTGGTGTCATGGCATGGAAAACAGTCAACAACAAAACTGATACGATACACTGTAGATAGAATATTGTGGAAAGGCATGATCGCCTGCGCTAATCGGCATGGCACATGATGATGAGAATTACTTTGTTCAGTACATTTTCTGCGCAGGGACAAAGGAAGTCAAACATGCTCCGATTATTATAGAGTATTTTGTTGTGTTCATTAAATCTACATTATTCTTTTCAACTCACAGTCAAACTCCTAAGCTGAGTCATTTCCGTAATCACCTTATTTCTGCCGGTTATGGTCCCCACACCGCGATGGCAGGCAGATGATCTCATGTATAGAGACAATGGCTGCGATCTCCGACTAGCACAGCCACTGCCAAGAAGGAAAGGAATGGCAAACTACCTTCTTATATTGCCTGGAATAATCATGACAAATCACAACCTTCTATTTACAGCTAACTACGTTAATGGGAACTTCACAGCCACCTCGTCCGGTAGGGAGCGTCATGTGCTACAGGTGACACCCGATCGTTATCAAGAACAACTGTATGCAAAATAAAAAATAAAGAAGAAGCAATCAACATTTTTGGGCACATCATGAGAAGAGGAAAGTTGGAATACTTGGTTACAACTGGCAAAATAAAAGGAAAGAGAGATCGTGGGCGACAAAGAGAGAAAATACTGGATAGCTTGGTGTCATGGCATGGAAAACAGTCAACAACAGTACTGATACGATGCACTGTGGATAGAAGATTGTGGAGGGACATGATCACCTATGCCAATCGGTATGGCACACGATGATGATGATGGTGATCATAAGGTTTCAAATGCAAATTGTTGGGGCATGTAAAAATACAACAGCGTAATAAAAGTAATCTTAGAACGGAAAATACAAGGTAAAAGAGGCAGAGGCAGACCAAGACTAAAGTGGTCGAGTAACATCAAAAGATGGACAAGCCAGCCTATGACAACCTGTACCATCAAAGCAAGAGACGGAGCAGAACGACGCTCCATGGTAGCCAACCTTCGATGCGGAGACGCTACTCAAATTTGATGATGGTGATAAAGTTTAGTTAATTTTCTTAATTCTGTAATCGCTGAAACAGGAAAGAATTCTAGAAAATTATGCAACGAGTAGAACAATGTGAGTTCCTGATTTTTTGTACAATGTCTGTCTTTGATACTTTTATATGTCATTATAAAAAAATATTAATCTGACGTTGATACACAGATAATAACGTAAAAATAGTGTTTAACAATATTATGTATTTAATTATTATCTTATTTTAGTGTGCGGAGTGTGTTAGACGAATAAGAGGAAACAACCTGAGAGATACAATCAGAGGTGAAGAACTGAGAAAAAAGGAAGGAATAACCCCCGGCATAGAATATATAAAGAAACAACAGATAAAATGATTTAACCACGTGACAAGGCAGAAAGATAAAAAAAAAAACAACAACACTACGAGCCTTCAATAAACGTTGCGAGAACACCAGATCCAAGAGTCGACCACGAACAATATGAGGTAACGGAATATTAGTAAAACTAGGAAAGATATTAGCAGCAGAGGGGAACAGAAGAGCAAAAGACCGCAAATGATATCTCCCCTCGACGCTGAAAGGCAAATGAGTAAGAAAAGAAGAAGTAGAAGAATGTGCGATCATTAAAAAAAAATTAATAATATACATTGCTCACTTTTATTTATTTAAAAACAAATCACCTAAAATTTCAAAATTTCCAAATATTAACTGACATTCAATTATTTCTGAAATGTTACGTCACAATTATGTGTACTTAGTTTTTTTTACCCTTTAATTCCAAAACTGTATGTAGTAGTTTTAAACAGTTATTTGACTGTCATGTATAAATATCCCTGAAAATATTGTTTCAATTATGTGTATAATATATTTTTCTTCTACTTTTCAGCTACCCGTGGAGCATAGGTCTTCAACAAACACTTTCCAAGTAGTTCTGTTTGTTGCCATTCTTTTAAGGTCATTCCATGTCTTCCACATCATCTTCATTTCTGCTTCCATCTGTCTTCTTGAAGCATATTATGGTCTTCCTCTTATTTTTCCTCGAGGGTTCCAAAAAAAGGAGACATACTAATAAATGACTATTATTATAGAGGGAAACGTCCGAGGCGATAATCAGCGAATCAATTCAGAGAAAGAGGTATGTTCACAGCGCTCGGAAAAATGGACAAATAATCAACAACAGCAAAAAAAAAAAAACAATATATGGACCGAAGCAGGATCGAACCCGTACTCAGTGGCACAGCGCCTTGCCACGAAAAGCCAAACGCTAGGGAACACTGCCACTCAGGTAACTTTAAGTTACGTCTTCTTCTGAATTGGTTCCAAAAAAGGACCTGTTGTGTAATACTCTCAGTTGGCTTCCGCAGTGTGTGTCCTATCCAGCGCCATCGTCTTCACTCTATCTCTTTATTCAGTGGTATTTGACTGGTATATTTCCATAATTCTATAATTCTATGTTAATGATTGTGTCCTGCAATTATATAATATATTACTTTATTAAAACAGAAAACACTTCACACTGATGTTCAACTACTTCCAGTCACGTCACCATCTCTCGTTTAAAAGCGGCAATGTTCTCATGCGTTCATTATTCTCAGTCTACATGTCTGAGCACGTTTATGGGAAAGACAGATGTAAAAAAAAAAAATAAAATAAAGTAACCCCGTCACGCCAAGTGGCGTATAGGGAAATGTGGTGTTAGTGACCCTATATTTTACACACCTTCAGCACATGTTTTTGGGGTAATGTGGTCGGTATTGCGCCCGTGCTGATTTACTTTCCCAGAAAAAAATCCGGTAAACATTTAAAGCTCGGTGAACCCGGAAGCCGTCGGCTGGGATCGAACCCTACCCCTTGTCCTTTGTAGTCCAGTTTACTAACCACTGAGCTATCGCGGCTCCCAAAGACGGATGTGTCGGGCAAAAAAGATACAGATATCTTATCTGGCCGTCAACCTGCGACGCGACATACTTACGTTGTTACGGATGTACTAACATCCTTTTAAGGACAACTTTTTTTTTTAATTGAGAAAAAAGTGGTATGGTAACAGCTTTATGTAGGTGAGAAACGAAACAGTAGTCGAACGACGTTTCAGCCAAGTAGGCCTTCAGCTGGACACAAATTTGTTATTTGTTTGTTGTTTGTTGTTTATAGTTCCAGCTGAAGGTCTACTTGACCGAAACGTCGTTCAACTTTTGTTTTGTTTCTCGCCTACGTAAAGCTGCTACCATACCACTTTTTTTCTCTCTCTCTTTTTAACAGCTTTACAGCAGCCTCGCATCTCTATGCATCTTGATCAAATTATCGGCGGTTTGTAAAAGTGAATAACCGTCGAGTTAACGTAACACCTATAACATAAACAACTGATACTTTCATGTGAACACACCTGATCTTGATAGTTTCTAAGTTTGACTTATCTAACATTAACATATCTTCAGCTGAAGAAATACTTGCTCCACGAGGCTACTTCTGATGGTCAGATTACCTCCTGCTAAGAAGCTCCATAGAAAGAGTTTCCTATTACTCATACAGAATCCACAATTTAAAAAAAACACGATGATAACATCTCGTATTGAAACTGCCGGTAATATTTCTTCGTCATGATGGTTCAGATTACATCCTATTAATGTGAATATTTTGTCTCATATTTTTTGGTAGCGTTCATTTTCTGTCATAATGTGTGTGTGTGTTAATATCCCTCCCTGTACACGTGTTCATATGATCTCATACTATTTGTTTTCATTTACTGTGGTGCTAATATTTCCTCATAATGATGTATGTGGAAGGAAGGAAAGGAGGAAGGAAGGAAGGAAGGAAGGGAGGAAGAATGGAATGAAGGGAGGGAGGGAGGGAGGAAGGAAGGAAGGAAAGAATGGAGTAAGGAAGAAAGGGAGGAAGAAGGAAGGAAGGAAGGAAGGAAGGAAGGAAGGAAGGAAGGAAGGAAGGAAGGAAGGAAGGAAGGAAGGAAGGAAGGAAGGAAGGAAGGAAGGAAGGAAGGAAGGAAAGGACGAAGGAATGAAGGGAGGGAGGAAGGAAGGAAGGAAGGAAGGAAGGAAGGAAGGAAGGAAGGAGGAAGGAAGGAATGAAGAAAGGAAGGAGGGAGGGAGGGAGGAAGGAAGGAAGAGAGGGAGGAAAACATGAAGGAAGGAAGGAAGGAAGGAAGGAAGGATGAAATGGAGGGAGGGCGGAAGGAAAGGGGTGAAGGAAGGAAGGGAGGAAGGGAGGAAGGAAGGAAGGAAGGAAGGAAGGAAGGGAGGAAGGATGGAATGAAGAAAGGGAGGGAGGGAGGAAGGAAGGAAGGAGGGAGGAAGGAAGGAAGAAGGGAGGAAGGAAGGAAGGAAGAAAGGAAGGAGGGAGGGAGGGAGGAAGGAAGGAAGAGAGGGAGGAAAAAAGGAAGGAAGGAAGGAAGGAAGGAAGGAAGGAAGGAAGGAAGGAAGGAAGGAAGGAAGGAAGGAAGGAAGGAAGGAAAGAAGGAAGGAAGGAAGGAAGGAAGGAAGGAAGGAAGGAAGGAAGGAAGGAAGGAAGGAAGGAAGGAAGGAAGGAAGGAAGGAAGGAAGGAAAACAGGGATGTTCTGATTCTACTGAGAATTAAAGAAAAAGACATACTTAACAAAATTCGAAAAAACACAATTGAAATGTGTTCGGGCAAGCAAAGAGACACAATCCTCTACTAAATGTTTTCTTCAAAGGGACGTTACGAGGTAAACGAGGTAGAGAAACACCAAGGCTAAAATGGAAAACCAACATCAAAAGATGGACAGGATAACCTATGCACAGTTGTTAATCATTGACATTTTAGTTTATTTCCTTATTTACGTCTTTCAATGAGGATAAAATACACTTGCCGCTTCTTTTATGTTTGCGAAGTGATTAGAAGAAGATGTATCGGAAAATATAAAAACTTTTGTGGTAAAAAAAAAATGTAATTCTCTGAAACTCATATTTGCCTATCTTTGGTATTTTTATTACAAGCATTAACTATTAAAATATTGTTCATACAAATCTCTCTCTCTCTCTCTCTCTCTCTCTCTCTCTCTCTCTCTGCGATCAGGACTCAATCAGAGTAGGATTCCAGACTCCCACATGAAGTCAGCTGTCAGGTTAAGTGTGTTGATCGCCCCCACAGACAGAACATCACAATTAGAGTCTGCCAGATCCACTCTGATTGAATACCCGTTAAAACGTTGCACTGTGTTCTGCGCCAGTGGCCCAGTGCATCCGATTTCAGCCAGCATTTTATTCAGGTTTGCATTCCTTAGCCTTTGATTGTCCCCAATCTTCCTGCAAGGCAGCAGATGATCTTTTCTGTAGGGGGATTCTGCCCTTAGATGGTCTGCCCTCCCAGGTTTACGAGCACCATCTGCCCGAGTCACTAGAGGTGACTAACACAGACATGCACACACAAAGATAGGAGATTTGACCAACACAGACATGCACACAGCGATATGAGGCATGACTAACACTGATACACATCAAGCTCGTATCGCTGAGTGCAATATACAAAAATATATAATTAAGCTAAGAATGTTATGTTCTCTGTATGGTGTCGCAGATTGAAACCACATAGATACAAGATATCAGTTTTAAAAATGAGAGGAATGTACTCAGAACATCTTCATCCATAAAAGCTGCTAGATTTACAAGATTAGAACTAAAATATCACTTTCAGATGAAAACAAACTGCTGTGCACTGTCAAGACAAGAGGCAACAAAATGGCGATCCGTGATAGCCAGTCATCGAGACCTTCGAGACTCAAGAGGGGTAGCTAAGGATTCAGCTCTCTGGGAAAAAGTTAGGTTTCGCATCCTCTCCGTCCCGTGACAAGGTGTGATCCATAAGTGGGTCTGTCATGCTTTCCCGGACATTTCTTTTAGTTTTAGAACATGTAAACCTGCATTTAAGATTTGGAAACCTACATTTAACAACATGAAAATGTGCATTTTGAACATGGGAACCTGCATTTAGAACATTAAAACCTGCATTTATATAAAAACCTGCATTTAGAACATGTAAACCTGCATTTAAGATTTGGAAACCTACATTTAACAACATGAAAATGTGCATTTTGAACATGGGAACCTGCATTTAGAACATCAAAACCAGGCATTTATAAAAAAAATGCATTTAGAACATGAAAACCTGCATTTAGGATTCGGAAACCTTTATATAGGACATACAAACCTGCATTTAGAACATGAGAACCTGCATTTAGAACATGAGAACCTGCATTTAGAACATGAGAACCTGCATTTAGAACATGAAAACCTGCATTTAGAACATGACAACCTGCATTTAGAACATGAGAACCTGCATTTAGAACATGAGAACCTGCATTTACGATTCGGAAACCTTTATATAGGACATAAAAACCTGCATTTAAAACATGACAACCTACATTTAACAACATAAAAACCTGCATTTAGAACATGAGAACCTGCATTTACGATTCGGAAACCTTTATATAGGACATAAAAACCTGCATTTAAAACATGACAACTTACATTTAACAACATAAAAACCTGCATTTAGAACACGAGAACCTGCATTTAGAACAATAAAACCTGCATTTATATAAAAACCTGCATTTAGAACATGAAAACCTGCATTTAGAACAAGACAACTTGCATTTAGAACACGAAAACCTGCATTTAGAACATGAAAACCTGCATTTAGAACATGAAACCTGCATTTATAAAAAAACCTGCATTTAGAACATGAAAACCTGCATTTAGAACATGAGAACCTGCATTTAGAACATGAAAACCTGTATTTAGATAATGAGAACCTGCATTTTGAACAAGGAAATCTGCATTTAAAAAATGCATTTAAAACATGAAAACCTGCATTTAGGTCATGAGAATCTGCATTTTGAACATGGAAATCTGCATTTATTAAAAAAAAACATGCATTTAGAACATCAAAACCTGCATTTATTTTAAAAAATGCATTTAGAACATGAAAACCTGCATTTAGGATTCGGAAACCTTTATGTAGAACATGAAATTTTGCATTTATTAAAAAGTCATGCATTTAGAACATGAAAACCTGCATAAAAAAACACATGCATTTAGAACATGAAAACCTGCATTTAGACCATGAGAACCTGCATTTTGAACATGGAAATCTGCATTTAAAAAAACATGCATTTAGAACATGAAAACCTGCATTTAGAACATGAAAACCTGCATTTAGAACATAAAAACCTGCATTTATATTTTAAAAAACCTGCATTTAGAACATGAGAACCTGCATTTAGAACATGAAAACCTGCAATCAGATCATGAGAACCTGCATTTTGAACATGGAAATTTGCATTTTAAAAAACAACAACATGCATTTAGAACATGAAAACCTGCATTTAGATCATGAGAACCTGCAATTTGAACATGGAAATCTGCATTTATAATTTAAAAAACATGCATGTAGAACATGAAAACCTGCATTAATTTTTTTTATTGCATTTAGAACATGAAAACCTGAATTTTGAACATGAAAATCTGCATTTATAAAAAAACATGCATTTAGAACATGAAAACCTGCATTTATAAAAAAAGCACATGCATTTAGAACATGAAAACCTGCATTTAGATCATGAGAACCTGCATTTTGAACATGGAAATCTGCATTTATTAAAAAAAACATGATTTAGAACATGAAAACCTGCATTATAAAAAAGCACATGCATTTAGAACATGAAAACCTGCATTTAGAACATAAAAACCTGCATTTAGAACATAAAAACCTGCATTTATATTTAAAAAACCTGCATTTAGAACATGAGAACCTGCATTTAGAACATGAAAACCTGCATTTAGATAATGAGAACCTGCATTTTGAACATGGAAATCTGCATTTTAAAAAACAACAACATGCATTTAGAACATGAAAACCTGCATTTAGATCATGAGAACATGCATTTTGAACATGGAAATCTGCGTTTATAAAAAAAAAACATGCATTAGAACATGAAAACCTGCATTTATAAAAAAAAACCATGCATTTAGAACATGAAAACCTGCACTTAGAACATAGCCTGCATTTAAAACATAGAAACCTGCATTCAGAACATGGAAACCTCAGATGCTGCTCCCGGTGACAGATGTCCCACCTTGCCAACCACACACCTCCCGCTTGTCTACGCCGCTGTAGAGACGGCATCCAGTGATGGCTATGATTGATGCAATATTGCTTTACTTTAGTGTTAACGTTATTTCATATTGATGTTAATATTCCTTTCCAAGCCTGTTAACATTTACCTCATATTAATGTTAAAATTACTGTTCTACTAGCAGAAAATCTTAAAGATCTACAACAATTACTTAATGTAATAAACATGACAAGCAAAAGATATGGACTAGATATGAATATCAAAAAGAATAAAACTATGATCATAAACAAAGACAATTCTCAAGACCTACAATTAAATATCACAGTTGAGGGAATACATCTTGAGACAGTCCAGAGATACAACTACCGGGGACATACTAAACCAATGATGGAAAATGCGAAACTGAAATAAACAAAAGAATAGGTATGGCAAAAAGTTATTTTAATGTCATGAAAAATATACTAACAACAAAACAAATATCAGCAGGGCTGAAACTAAGAATGGCAAAATGTTACGTCTTCTCAATATTCCTATATGGTGCAGAAACATGGACATTAGACAAGAAAACAGAACAGAAAATTAAATTGAAGCCTTTGAAATGTGGATTTATATAAGAATAGGTAGAATTGGATGGAAACAAAAGATAACAAACGATGAAGTTTTAAAACAGCTGAAAATAAAAAGAGAACTACTAAATACAATCAAAACAAGACAAATGACATTTTTGGGGCATGTTAAAAGACACAACAGCCTACTAAAAGTAATATTGGAAGGGAAATTACAAGGTAAAAGAGGCAGAGGCAAACCAAGACTAACATGGACGAGTAACATCAAAAGATGGACAAGACAATTTATGTCATCCTTGGCCATCGAAGCAAGAAACAGAGTAGAATGGCGATCCATGTTAGCCAACCTTCGTTGCGGAGAAGGCACACGATGATGATGATGATGATGATGATGATGATGATGATGATGATGATGATGATGAATGTTAAAAACATGCCTCAGCATTTTATAGACCTCAATCAATCTTTTGTTTGCATCACCTTGAAAACAAATAGGAGCAAGTTTTCTTATTTAAAAAAAAGTATGGAATGTAATCATGAGATTTGTGAATGACTAAAAACATGTGTTTATTATGCGACATTTGTGGATTAAATAATTTGATTAAAGTTTTGTATGAAACCCAATGGACATTGCATGATTATGATCAGTGCGTCAAAAGATAATGTTAATTTATATGTGGACCTGGTCATTTTTACACAGAAAATAGTAGTACAGTAAAGTCTCGATTATCCGGAATGCTCGGGGAAGTACCCATTCTGGATAATTGAATTTTTCTGGATAATCGAGAGTAAGAAAACCAAACTCAAAATTTATGAAAAAACATGATTGAAAAATTGCAATGCTCAGAAATATTTAAATTCGTGTGACATTCACTAGCTTTCTCTATCAACATGGGTCCTGATATTGGCATTCCTTTTCTTCTTCTTTCTAAAAACCACACATAAAGGACGTCGTCGAGTTTTTCAAATTTTGGCCGTTTCATACTTCGTCTCTGGTGTATATTGTTGCTGCTTTCAGACTCCGACGCAAAGTTAAACAACTCATCTTTTTGATTTCGTATGTCATATAATGTTGAAGAGGCTATGCCAAATTCGATCATCAAAACGTTGCGATTAACGCCTTTTTCAAGTCTACTAGCGATTTCAATCTTCTGGTTCAGTGTCAATACAGTTCGCTTGCGTTTACCTTTGCGGGAAATTGAGGTGTGGTTTGCACTCGCAGAGGCCATTATTTAACACAAAAATGTATTCCGTTAAAAAGTATGCACACATGCGTTTATAGCATATCATGTATAATTTATACTGATGGAACGAATTTCAGCTTGCACAAATGTCTGAGACAAACTAACGTCAAACTCTGTATCTTACTCTTTTGAATTTCCAGTCGGTAATTTTTGAACCCCTCCCCCTTTCTTCTCACCATCTCTATGTCACTGCACGCCGGCTGCTCAACCTTTGATTTATAATCATCAAAGTTATGGGCTCTTCAATTTTCACAAACAATACGTCTGCTTCTAATGTTCGGTCAGACTGTCAAACGCCATATTTTTGACAAATTCATGACCAACTTTAGATCTAAAGCAGGCTATGAGACAATTAAGCAAATTTGTAAAATCATGTAGATAAGTGTTTTTGGCACGACTAAGATTTCCCGACAAAAACATTTAGTCGGGGGAAAAAGTGAAGATATAGACTGTCTGTCGCTTTTACTTGGAATATTTGGAGACACAATGTCTGGATTGAATAAAATATGTTCGCTCCTATTTGAAGTATATTACTGTAAATACACTATTGTAAACGCAATATTGTGTAATGATAGAGCCTGTAGAAGTAAGCGCAGCGCACACACCGTGTTGTAGCGTTTTCGATTTCCGGATAAAGGCATTTAATTTAACTGAACAAAACATGATTCAAGCTTTCTCCCTATAATAATTAAAAAAAAAAAAAAAAGTCCGTTAAATTGAGAATTCCGGATTATTGAGTACCGCATAATCGAGACTTTACTGTAGTAGTAGTTGTTGTAGTAATAGAAGTCGTTGAAGTAGTCGGGAATTGTTGTAGTAGTAGTAGTAATAGAAGTTGTTGAAGTAGTCGGTTGATGTAGTAGTAGTAGTAGAAGTTGTTGAAGCAGTCGGTTGATGTAGTAGTAGTAATAGAAGTTGTTGAAGCAGTCGGTTGATGTAGTTGTAGTAATAGAAGTTGTTGAAGTAGTCGGTTGATGTAGTAGTAATAGTAGCAGTAGTAGTAGAAGTTGTTGAAGTAGTCGGTAGTTGTTTTAGGAGTAGTAGTAGTAATAGAAGTTGTTGAAGTAGTCGGCAGTTGTAGTAGTAATAGTAGTAGTAGTAGTATTAGTTGTTGTAGTAGTAGTAGTAAAAGAAGTTGTTGAAGTAGTCGGTAGTAGTTGTTGTAGTAGTAGTAGTAGTAAAAGAAGTTGTTGAAGTAGTCGGTAGTAGTTGTTGTAGTAAGAGTAGGAATAGAAGTTGTTGAAGTAGTCGGTAGTTGTTGTAGTAATAGTAGGAATAGAAGTTGTTGAAGTAGCCGGTAGTTGTTGTTGTAGTAATAGTAGGAATAGAAGTTGTTGAAGTAGTCAGTAGTTGTTGTTGTAGTAATAGTAGGAATAGAAGTTGTTGAAGTAGTCGGTAGTAGTTGTAGTAGTAATAGTAGGAATAGAAGTTGTTGAAGTAGTCGGTAGTTGTTGTAGTAATAGTAGGAATAGAAGTTGTTGAAGTAGCCGGTTGTTGTTGTTGTAGTAATAGTAGGAATAGAAGTTGTTGAAGTAGTCAGTAGTTGTTGTTGTAGTAATAGTAGGAATAGAAGTCGTTGAAGTAGTCGGTAGTAGTAATAGAAGTTGTAGTAGTAGTCGGCAGTTGTAGTAGTAATAGTAGTAGTAGTAGTAGTAGATTTAGTAATAGTAGTAATAATAGTAGTAGTTGTAGCAGCAGTAGAGTTGTAGTAGTAGCAGTAGTTGTAGCAGCAGTAGAGTTGTAGTAGTAGCAGTAGTAGTAGTAGCAGTAGTTGTAGCAGCAGTAGAGTTGTAGTAGTAGCAGTAGTAGTAGTAGCAGTAGTTGTAGCAGCAGTAGAGTTGTAGTAGTAGCAGTAGTAGTAGTAGCAGTAGTTGTAGCAGCAGTAGAGTTGTAGTAGTAGCAGTAGTTGTAGCAGCAGTAGAGTTGTAGTAGTTGTAGTTTTAGTAGTAGTAGCAGTAGTTGTAGCAGCAGTAGAGTTGTAGTAGTTGTAGTTTTAGTAGTAGTAGCAGTAGTTGTAGCAGCAGTAGAGTTGTAGTAGTAGCAGTAGTTGTAGCAGCAGTAGAGTTGTAGTAGTTGTAGTTTTAGTAGTAGTAGCAGTAGTTGTAGCAGCAGTAGAGTTGTGGTAGTTATAGCAGTAGTAGTAGTAGTAGTAGTAGTAGTAGTAGTAGTAGTAATAGTAGTTGTAGCAGCAGTAGACTTGTGATTGTTGTAGTAGTAGTAGTAGAGTTGTTGTAGTTGTAGTAGTGGCAGTAGTAGCAGTAATTCTAGCAGCAGTAGAGTTGTAGTAGTAGAGGTAGTAGTAGTAGCAGTAGTAGTAATAGAGTTGTTGAAGTAGTACGTAGTTGATGCAGTTGTAGTAGTTGCAGTAGTGGTAAAGTTTTAGTAGTAGTAGTACAGTTGTATTATTAGTAAAGTTGTAGTAGTAGTAGTACAGTTGCATTATTAGTAAAGTTGTAGTAGTAGTAAAGTTGTAGTAGTAGTAAAGTTGTAGTAGTAGTGAAGTTATAGTAGTAATTGTAGAATTTGTAATAGTTGTGGTTGTTATTGTTCTTGTAGTAGTTAAATATGTGGTCGTAATTATAGTAGTCGTAGTCGTAGTCGTAGTCGTAGTTGTAGAAGTATTAGTCGTTATATATTTGTTGAATTTGTTGTGGTTGTAGTAGCTGTAAATGTAGTGGTAGTTGTTGCTGTTGTTGTTGTGTTAATAGCAGCAGTAGTAATAGTAGTTGTGGTAATAGTGGCAAAGTAATAGTAGTAGTAGTAATAGTAGTTGTGGTAATAGTGGCAAAGTAATCGTAGTAGTAATAGTAGCAGTAGTTGTAGTCGTTATTGTAGTAGTAATTGTAGTAGTAACAGTTATAGAAGTAGTAGTTGTAGTAGTGGTATTAGTAATAGTAGTAGTAATAGTAGTAGTAATAGTAGCTGTAGTAGTTGTAATAGTAGTAGTTTTAGTTGTTGTTGTAGTAGTAACCGTTATTGTAGTAGTAGTTGTAGTAGTGGTAGTAGCAATAGTAGTAGTTGTAATAGTAGTAGTTGTAGTTGTAGTTGTAATAGTAGTAGTTGTAGTTGTTATTGTAGTAGTAATTGTAGTAGTAACAGTTATAGTAGTAGTAGTTGTAGTAGTGGTAGTTCTAATAGTAGTAATAGTAGTAGTTGTAGTTGTAGTATTAATTGTAGTAGTAACAGTTATTGTAGTATTTGTAGTACTGGTAATATTAGTTGGTGTAGTATCAGCAGTAATTTGACTTGATGAATAAGTTGTGTAACTAATTCCTTTAGTCATCAGATGAGCGTGAGCAAACACGCATCATCTCTTACTTAAGTCTTTCACATAATTACTGATCAAGGGAGCCGCGATAGCTCAGTGGTTAGTGAACTGGACTACAAAGGACAAGGGGTAGTGTTCGATCCCAATCGACGGCTTCCGGGTTCACCCATCCTTAAATGGGTACCGGATTTTTTTTCTGGGAAAGTAAAGCGGCACGGGCGTAATACCGACCACATTACCCCAAAAATCATGTTGCGAAGGTCTGTAAAATTTATGGTCACTAACACCATATTCCCTATACGCCGCCACTTGGCGTGACGTGGGTACTTTACTTTTTTTTTATAATTACTGATCACCTTTCATCTGTAGCATCTATTAGCCAAAGTTATAATTTAATTTTACAAAAGAAAAACTAAAAAAATATTACAAATATAAGTCAACAATTATATATAAAAACAGAACATCAGCATAAATATAGAAGGCAGGCAACTAAAACAAGTAGATGAAATCAAATACCTAGGAAGTTTAATGACAAACGATAATTCTCAAACAGCAGAGATAGAATCAAGATGCAACAAAGCTTGTCAAATCATTGGACAGTTATCGCCACTATTGCCCAACAAGGAAATAACTATGGAAGCAAAACGAGTACTATATAATACAATCTTCATCCCAACGTAATGATATCAATGCCAGACCTGGACCCTAGATGCAAGAACAATTAGAAAAAATAACCTCTACAGAGATGAAATTACAGTTATATTACAGTTATGTTATGGTTATGGAAGGCCCCGGTATCACTGCAAACGAATTAAAATCCATAATTGCTCAACCGCCCGTGCCGGTGGAATCATCCAAATTAATATCTCATCTCCCAAGCAAAGAAAGGTAGCAGTTGCCCCCATCATAGCAGTCTCCGCACACGCCAAAAGACATAAGGCGAAACCAAACAGAAAGTGAACACAATTGTCTGTTCCAAGTCATACGACATCATAATTTCGATTACGCCCGTAAAAATCATATGATGAAATGTGTTAGACGAATGACAGGAAATACAGTCTGAGAGATAGATCAGAAATGAAGAACTAAGAAAAAAGCTAGGAATAGCCCCAGGCAGAGAATATATAAGGAAACAATAGATAAAATGGTTTGGCCACGTGACAAGGCAGAAAGATCAAAACTCAACACAACGAGCCTTCAGCAAACGTTGTGAGAACACCAGACCTAAGGGTCGACCACGAAAAAATGGGTTGACGTAATATTAGAAGCACTAGGAAACATAACAACAGCAGAGACGAACAGAAGAGCAAAAGACCGCAAACGATATCTCCCCTCGAAGCTGAAAGGCAGATGAGGAAGGAAAGAGGAGAAGAAGTAGAAGAAGAAATAGAAGAAGAGAAGAGAAGAAGTAGAAGAAGAAGTAGAAGAAGAAGAGGAAGAAGAAAAAAAATATATATAAAGAAATATTTTTTTGGTTTATTAATGCATGATCTAACTGAACCAATTTTGTTCATCAAAGGCTAAAGACGGCATATAGAGCAGAAATCATTACTCTTTTTTGTGTGTGACAATTTACTGCTAATTTGTGTTAGTCTAGTTCTGTTATTGAGTCCTTTATATTAATTGTTTTCAGTAGAGTTTCTGTTTGTCTTCTTTGTTTTCTTTTGCCACTCCGTGTCCAGGTAAATTCCTGGGGCAGGAGTCATCTTTTGTCCACTCTGAGGACATGATCGAAGTATACTTCCTGCGTCTTCTCCGTGTATCCTCTTCTTCCTTTCAGCGCCTTGTGGAGCATAAACAAACAAAAAAAGTAAAGTACCCCAGTCACGTCAAGTGGCGTACAG
Source organism: Megaustenia siamemsis (assembly GCA_032433765.1). Taxonomy (NCBI): domain Eukaryota; kingdom Metazoa; phylum Mollusca; class Gastropoda; order Stylommatophora; family Ariophantidae; genus Megaustenia; species Megaustenia siamemsis. The sequence continues at coordinate 37,643,504 of JAVIAB010000046.1, read as the reverse complement.
GGAATATGGTGTTAGTGACCATAAATTTTACAGACATTTGGCACATGATTTTTGGGGTAATGTGGTCGGTATTACGCCCGTGCCGCTTTACTTTCCCAGAAAAAAAAATCCGATACACATTAAAGGCTGGATGAACCCGGTAGCCGTCGATTGGGATCGAACCCTACCTCTTGTCCTTTGTAGTCCAGTCCATTAACCACTGAGTTATCACGGCACCATTGTGGAGCATAGGACGTCAACAAATACTTTACAAGCCGTTCTGCTTCTTGCCATTCTTTTAAGATCGTTTCATGTCTTCCCCATCAACTTTGCATTTACTTCTACCTATCTTCTCCAAGTATATTTTGATCTTCTTCTGTCTTCGTCCTTGCCGATTAAAAAAAAAAAAAAGGCTTGTCGTGTTTTACTCTCATTTGGTTCCGAGGTGTGTGTCCTATCCAGCGCCAACACCTTCACCCTATTTCTTTTCCCGCAGGAATTTTATCGATAAAAGTGCCCCGTCACGCCAAGGGGCGTGTTGTACAGTACTTTCCCATATTGAGTTATTGAGTTATTTGTGAGTTATTTGTGAGTTGTTTGTCAGTTATTTGTGAGTTATTTGTGAGTTATTTGTGAGTTATTTGTGAGTTATCATCATTACACTCTGAACATTATCCATTGGCGCTCAGATCCCCAACCTCAGCAAGTCCTAAAGCGTCCAGCGACTGACGACTCCTGTTCTGTGTTGGTTGATAAGTCTTCGTATACGCCCACTAAGTTTCTCGTTTCTGGTTGTGCCCATCTTATGTTTGTACAATTTATGGTCACTAACACCATATTTAGCGTACTACCCTTCCCCCTGCTGTTTATTACATACATGGACCATATATGCAAGCTAGCCAACCCATCAGAGACAGAGGAGATCAACGAGCTTCTATTTGCAGACGATCAGGCACTTATACGTGAAACAATAGAAGACCTACAAGAAAACTTAAACAAACTCAACATCTTAGGCACAAAATACAACATAAAAATCAACATCAACAAAACAGAAGTCATGAATGTCGCCAAAAATAAACAGAACATCAACATAACTATAGAAGGCAGACAACTAAAACAAGTCGATGAATTCAAATACCTAGGAAGTCTAATGACAAACGATAATTCTCAAACAGCAGAGATAGAATCCAGATGCAACAAAGCTTGTCAAATCATCGGACAGTTATCACCACTATTGTCCAAAAAGGAAATAACGCTGGAGGTAAAACGAGCACTATACAATACAATCTTCATCCCAACGTTGTGCTACCAATGCCAAACCTGGACCCTAGATGCAAGAACAATAAGAAAAATAACCTCTACAGAGAAGAAATGTGTTAGACGAATGACAGAAAACAGTCTGAGAAATAAGATCAGAAATGAAGTACTGAGAAAAAAGCTAGGAATAGCCCCCGCCATAGAATATATAAGGAAACAACAGATAAAATGGTTTGGCGACGTGACAAGGCAGAAAGAACAAAACACAACACAACGAGCCTTCAACAAACGTTGTGAGAACACCAGACCCAAGGGTCGACCACGAAAAAGATGGGTCGATGGAATATTAGAAGCACTAGGAAACATAACAGCAGCAGAGGCGAACAGAAAAGCAAAATACCGTAAATTATATCTCCCCTCGACGCTGAAAGGCAGATGAGGAAGGAAAGAAGAAGAAGAAGAAGAAGAACACCATATTTCCTATGCGCCACTTGACGTGACGGATCTCTTTACCTTTTTTTTCACTATCCTGCCAAGCATCATATAATGAAGATCTGTATCTTCGTGATATCAGGTTCTGCTGTTCTCCATGTTTCATGACCATACAATAGGAATTGATTTAACATTGGAGTTAAAATTTTTTTAAATTTTTGTATTTCAATTAATTTCTCTGGATTTCCATTTGTTTCCAAGTGCAGGGAAGTCTCCTCTTCCTTTTTGTTACCTTATTTAGGTATCGTTCTCTTTTCCACCTTCTTTGTCTATGTTGCTGTCCAGATGAAGAAGGAATTCAGCTGCGTTCACTTTCAGTGCCGCTTGGCCATATGTCTTTTGCCGCGTGCTGTAGCTGTTATGCTGGGGACTGCAGCTATCTTTTTTTGTTTGGATCCTTCAATGAGATGAGATGTTAATTCGGATATTTCCACTAACACGGGCGATTTAGCAATTATGGATTTTAATTCGTTTGTGTTGATACCGGGGCTTCAACTAACCATATCCATAACTGTCCAGATGTATATGTAAGGTACATCAGTTGAGGTATTTCTCTTATTGTTTTTTGGTTATTGCTAAGTGCATTAATTCTTTTGATTTTCTTTTTAACCTTATTTATTTACAATCCAATCAGTTGTAATCTCTCGTCTCCGTGTATGGTTCGATACGTAATTTTGTTTGGGTTCTACTCTAACAGCTTCATTGGGTTTGAGGTATCTCCACTTGTTTTCTAAGTCTTCGGAGGCATTTATCCCCAAATACAATGAATCTCTCTTCTAGTGACTGAGTGGATTTCCAGTTTTCGCAGTCAAATGTTAGCACAACTATCACACACAAGTTGGACAATCGTTGGTGTGCGCTGATTACGTTTGATCTCCACATGCTTGTTAAGTTTGTTAAAGGCGCTTAACGTAAACTCGACACAGGTTATAATCTTAGTTGTTGCTTTAAAGTGCAGTTATGGAGTAAATCATATTATGTTGACTCTTTTCTTTTTTTTCTGGCGTTCACCCGCTGAATACTGATTTGATTTTCCTCTTCATCATCAGTCCCTTAAAGGGCGTTAAGTGGCACGATGCCTTGTGTTGTGGTTTACATTAAAACTGTGATACTTACGTCTTTATGCTCAACACATCCGACTTCACATGACATTTTTGGGTACCGGGTTGTTTTCCCTCTTCGATCTCTACTCACCCTACTAGATTGGTTAGTCTATTTCTAGAGCCACAGCGAACAGATGGAGTAGGGTCATGTATGGTCCTGGTTCACAGACCGTAAGCTATCAGCTATGAGTCACTGACAGCTTTCAGCTTGTGTTGCTCTCTAGCGCCTTGTCTCCGAGTGTTGAGCATAAAGAATAGAATGTTGGTGCTCTTTTATCACTACCGGTGTCGTCGCCATTAGTGGACTCGCCTGTCGACCTGAAGGCTTGGGTTTTTATGACCTGAAAGATTCTAACATGGTTTTCAAATTCTTACCTTTCAATTCGGTGTGGAGCATACGTCGTCAACAAACACCTTAAATGCAGCACTATTTCTTGCATCTTTTAAGATAATTCATTATATGTCTTCCTTATCATCTTCATCTCTGCTTCCATCTGTCTTCTCCAAGAGTATTTTGGTCTTCCTCTTTGTCTTTTTCTTTGAGGATTCCAAAAAGGGTTTGGTGTGTAATACCCTCAGTTGGCTTGCAGTGTGTGTCCTATCCATCACCATCGTCTTCGCTGTATCTCTTTATCCAATGGTATTTGACTGCTACTTTTCCATAATTCTATGTTAGTGATTGTGTCCTGCTATTTCCATCCTTTTATTCTGCGCAAGCATCCTTGAATGAAGGTATGTATCTTCATGATTGTCATTTTTATTATTCTCCATATTTCACAGCCATATAATAAGATGACTTAACATTGGATTTGAACATTTTTATTGTTGTATTTAACCTAATTTCTTTGAATTTACATATCTTGTATAGCGCAACGAATACTACTTTTGTATTCTTATTTTGGTTTCATTTTATGTTCCCCCTTCTTTATCTAAATTACTGCCCAGATATATATATATATATATATATATATATATATATATATATATATATATATACGTTTGTACTTCTAGTAGAGGTATTTCTGCTATTGTTATTTGGTTTTTGTCAACTGCATTAATTGTTAAAATTGTGGTCTTATCTTTATTTATTTTCAGTTCCAGCATTTGTTGATGATTATGTGATAGAAGAGCTATGTCTTCAGCAAAGTCTAAGTCATTAAGTTGCTTTGTCAGTGACCACTAGATTCCATTTCTGTTGTTATTCTGAGTTATTTTCATAATCCAATATTTGGCCTGCAGTAAGAGAAATGGATCTAGAAGGCATCCCTGCCTTACTCCTGCTCTTATTTCAAATGCTTCTGGAAGCTGGTGTTCGTGCACAACATTAATTTAATTTCTTCATACGTTGTTCTTATCAGGTTAATAAACTTTATTGGAATTTCGTAATGACTCAGCAACTTCCAAAGCATTCTTCTGTCTAAACTATCCTTTTGGTAGTCTATAAATCCAATTTAAAGTGGGGGTTGTAGTTTTAAGCTTTGTTCAACTATTATACGTAGAGTAGTTATTTGATCAGCTCATGAACTGTTTTGCCTAAATTTCCTGTTTTTCATCTCTCAAATGTTTCTCTATAGCCTACTTTTAGTCTCCAGAATGATTCTGCTTAATATTTTTCCTGGCACTGATAGTAGCATAATTCCCCTATAATTTGTGCATTCCTGTAAACTTCCTTTCTTTGGTAGTTTGATCACATAACCTTCTTTCCAGTCTGTTGATATTTCTTCCCCTTCCCATATTTTATCTAGTAGATTTTGTAACATTTTGGTAGAGGTGTTAACATCTGCTTTGATGGCTTCTGAAGAAATTTCATCTGGTCCTGTGGCATTATCATATTTTAATAGCTTGATGGCTTTCATTATTTCTTCCTTGCTTGGCTTTCCTCAGGTAACGTGGAAGTCTTCCCCTGCTGGTAGTATAACTGGAGGGTTATTTTAGCCAGGTCTGTTCAAAAGTTCTTCAAAGTGCTCTTTCCATCTCTTCATTTCTTCCCTTATATTACTAAGCAGATTTCCTTTCATCTTTATAAAGGCGTTGATCTGTTTGTATGTTCCTCTTCTTTGTTTTGTTGTACAGTTCTACATTATTTCCTTTGTTTACCGCCTCTTCTGCCTCTTTAGCTAGTTCATCTATATATTTCCTCTTATCTCTGAAATGAATATTCTTACTTTTCAAATTGGGCACCAGAAATATTCTCTGGAAAGGAAAGGCAGCGCGGAAGAGAACTGACTGCCTCACTTCAGGAATCTCAGGCTGACTATAATGAAGTCGCTAAAATTCATTACCTAGGGATAGTTACTGTGGGACTACCTTTATCTTTTTATATATCTTGATATATCTATATACATCTTTTTATACATCTATATATCTACACCTGGGTGACTGTGAAGCTGAACCTCAGTGGAAGGAACCTAACCTATTTCTTAATGAAGCCTTTCAAAAATGCAGGATCGTGATCGACAGTAACAAAGAGTACTGTATGTATTCTATGATAACGTTTACATGTTTGTATTTAGGTTTGTTATTTATGTATTCTATGATAACGTTTACATGTTTGTATTTAGGTTTGTTATTTATGTATTCTATGAAACCGTTTACATGTTTGTATTTAGGTTTGTTATTTATGTATTCTATGATAACGTTTACATGTTTGTATTTAGGTTTGTTATTTATGTATTCTATGATAACGTTTGCAGGTTTGTGTTTATGTTTGTTATTTATGTATTCTATGATAACGTTTGCATGTTTGTATTTATGTTTGTTATTTATGTATTCTATGATAACGTTTGCATGTTTGTATATATGTTTGTTATTTATGTATTCTATGATAACGTTTGCATGTTTGTATTTATGTTTGTTATTTATGTATTCTATGATAACGTTTGCATGTTTGTATTTATGTTTGTTATTTATGTATTCTATGATAACGTTTGCATGTTTGTATTTATGTTTGTTATTTATGTATTCTATGATAACGTTTACATGTTTGTATTTATGTTTGTTATTTATGTATTCTATGATAACGTTCACATGTTTGTATTTATGTTTGTTATTTATGTATTCTATGATAACGTTTACATGTTTGTATTTATGTTTGTTATTTATGTATTCTATGATAACGTCTGCATGTTTGTATATATGTTTGTTATTTATGTATTCTATGATAACGTTTGCATGTTTGTATTTATGTTTGTTATTTATGTATTCTATGATAACGTTTACATGTTTGTATTTATGTTTGTTATTTATGTATTCTATGATAACGTTTACATGTTTGTATTTATGTTTGTTATTTATGTATTCTATGATAACGTTCACATGTTTGTACTTATGTTTGTTATTTATGTATTCTATGATAACGTTTACATGTTTGTATTTATGTTTGTTATTTATGTATTCTATGATAACGTTTACATGTTTGTATTTATGTTTGTTATTTATGTATTCTATGATAACGTTTACATGTTTGTATTTATGTTTGTTATTTATGTATTCTATGATAACGTTCACATGTTTGTATTTATGTTTGTTATTTATGTATTCTATGATAACGTTCACATGTTTGTATTTATGTTTGTTATTTATGTATTTTATGATAACGTTTACATGTTTGTATTTATGTTTGTTATTTATGTATTCTATGATAACGTTTACATGTTTGCATTTATGTTTGTTATTTATGTATTCTATGATAACGTTTGCATGTTTGTATTTATGTTTGTTATTTGTGTATTCTATTATAACGTTTACATGTTTGTATTTATGTTTGTTATTTATGTATTCTATGATAACGTTTACATGTTTGTATTTATGTTTGTTATTTATGTATTCTATTATAACGTTTGCATGTTTGTATTTATGTTTGTTATTTGTGTATTCTATTATAACGTTTACATGTTTGTATTTATGTTTGTTATTTATGTATTATATAATAACGTTTACATGTTTGTATTTATGTTTGTTATTTATGTATTATATAATAACGTTTGCATGTTTGTATTTATGTTTGTTATTTGTGTATTCTATGATAACGTTTACATGTTTTTATTTATTTTTGTTTGGTATGTATTATATATCCCGTGTGTTACCGGGGCCTCATTATGAGGGAAGTAAAGAATAGTGACACTGTGACCTTCCAGGCATGTCGTAAGAGGCGACTAAGGAGGTTGATCGATGGCTTGACAAGCTGTCATTGTAAAAAGTATTGTTATGGAAACAGCGCCATATATTTTAGAAGCAGTGATCTCTGCAATATGTGCCAATTTGGCATGCAAGGTTTCTGTTTTTGAGATTGTGGTTCTGCCCTATGTGCCGTCTTCGGCTCGAAAGGACAATAGATAGATGTATTATATTATAACGTTTACATGTTTGTATGTATCTTTGTTTGGTATGTATTATATAATAACGTTTACATGTTTGTATTTATGTTTGTTTGGTATGCATTCTATAATAACGTTTACATGTTTGTATTTGTGTTTGTTTGGTATGTATTCTATGATAACGTTCACATGTTTGTATTTATGTTTGTTTGATATGTATTCTATGATAACGTTCACATGTTTGTATTTATGTTTGTTTGGTATGTATTCTATGATAACGTTCACAAGTTTGTTAGGTCAATATAAATTTTTTTCTCACTCTACCAATTGACGTCAGCATCTGCGCTGATCGATTAGTCTCGTGTAAATTTGATCAAACAACGTAAATTCATCTTTGATTTCCCTATACTTGAGCTGACACCAATCTATCTACAAGGTAGCAGATGGCTGCATGTTGTTTTCCGTAACTTATAATCTAATCGAATTGACATCAACGGATTATTTTTCATCCAGTTTCTATCAGATTATTATCCAGTTTCGTCAACGTTTCAAGTTGAAGATCGCCAACCCTCGCATTTCATCCATTCTGTTACTGAACGTCGGCTGGAGGTACATCATTTCTTCCTGGGGCTATATATTGCGCATGCCACTCGGATCATTTAAATAGGATTGAGAATTAACTCTCTACTATATATACCCCAGGCAAACTCCTCATTCTGAACCCGCACATTAAATAAAACGTGTTTAATTCTTTTAGTTAAGTGACCCGCTTCGTTTTCCACTTTATGTTGATTCCACCCGCCTGTGAGTTACATCCCTTTGTAGTGCACAGCCATTCAAGTTGTTTTCAAGCGACTTCACTTTGTGTATTATCTTTCCCTTCTCTGTTCTGTTCTTAATGCACACAATTTGTTGTAAGAAAATAATTTGCCTTGAGATTCTGCACCACACAGGGCATACAGAGCAGAATACGAAATAAAGTAAAATAAAGTAAAGCAAAGTAACGTTAAGTACATTTAGGCACAATGTTCACAGAAGATGGAAAACTAGACAGAGAAATTGACATGAGAATACAAAAAGCAAATGCTGTCACATACCAGCTTTCACCATTGCTAAGACATCCAAACATTTCTATGCCAGCTAAACAACAAATGATAAATAGCTTTTTCATACCAACTTTGTGCTATGAAAGTCAAACATGGACCCTTTCTAAATCACATTTAAGAAAGATCAATACATGTGAGATGCGATGCTTGAGAAAAGTAACAAACAACACAAGAAGAGATATAATACCAAATGAAACCATAAGAAAATTAGTAGAAACAAAACCCTGCCAAGAATATATAGAACAACAACAACTTAAATGGTTTGGCCACCCGGTCAGAATGAATCCTTATCAATCACCATCCAGGGCATTCTTACCGAAAATGCATGGAAAAAGACCAAGAGGCAGACCCAGAAGAAGATGGATAGATGCAGTGACAGAGACATGTAACAACAAAGGAAAATCACTAATTCAGACAGTACGGGCAGCTCAAGAACGACAAATGATATAACCACGACACCATTTAGGTATCAGTGAAAAGAGAAAAGTAGAAGAAGAACGTTAAGTAATGCCAAGTGTTACTCAATACTCTAAGCCACAGTATGAGTTACATAGCTTTGGTAACAATATAATAAAGTATATTATAAATATAATATATGTATATAGAGTTATTAAATGTTATGTAGAGCCAGTCTTAGCATATGGATGTGAATCATAGGCATTGGGACAGCAGAGAAGAAAATCACTGGAGGGTGTAGAAATGTGTAAACGTGACTTGAGGTAGACATTACATGAAAAATGTTGAGAATACCATGGACAGCTAAGAAAAGTAATGAAAACGTTTGACAAAGGATAAAGCAAAAAGAGAGCGAATATCCAAATTTAGGAAGAAATAATCGTCATTTGTTGGCCATGTGATGAGAGAGGAACAGCTGGAATTTTTTGTGACAACTCGGAAAATTGAAGGATGAAGAGATAGAGGGGAGACATAATCACCTACTCCAACAGGCTCTCTTTTTGCTTTGACCTCTCTCAGAACATCTTCATTACTCTTCTTAGCTCTCCATGGTATTCTCAACATTCTTCTGTAAAACCACATTTCTACAAACTCCAGTAATTTTCTTGCCTGTTGTCCTATTGTCCATGATTCGCATCCATATGTTAAGACTGGCTCTACATAACATTTAAGAACTCTTATTCTTGTTTCTATTGTCAACAATGGATTTGCATAGTATCTTCCTCACTTATTGGAAAGCTGCTTTTGCCTGAACCATTCTGCATCTCACCTCTTTTGTACATCTCCGTCTGACGTTAACAAAGTTCCCAAATATTTAAATTCATTTACCTGTTTTAATATTGTTCCACTTGTCTTTATTTTGCACTGAGGTGATGTCTTTTTATTTGTTGTTACCATTACCTCTGTCTTTTTGCAATTAAGACTGAGTCCTTTATTTTTGCTTTCTTGCACTATAATGTCCAACATTTCTTGTAACTCATTTTCACTCTTAGCGATTAAGACTGTATCATCAGCATACCTTAGATTATTTGTATTATGACCTCCAACTGTTATTCCAGGCATGCCCCTTATGGATCTTAAAATAATCTCACTATAAATATTAAACAAATCTGGTGACAGCACACAACCTTGTCTAACACCCTGTATATATATATATATGAAGTAAAGAGCCCCCGTCACGCCAACTGGTGTATAGGGAATATGGTGTTAGTGACCATAAATTTTACAGTCCTTCAGCATATGATTTTTGGGTATGTGATCGGTATTACGCCCGTGCCGCTTTACTTTAAAAAAATAATCAGGTACCATTAAAGGCTGGGTGAACCGGAAGCCGTCGGTTGGGATCGAACCCTACCTCTTGTCTTTTGTAGTCCAGTCCACTAACCACTGAGCTATCGCGGCTCCATTCTTTTTGTTGACCCTGCCTTGTGGCTTAGTAGATTCATGTTTTGTCTCTGAAATGTCTACCGTTAAATTGATAACTTTCCGTACAGAAAGAGTTTAATAAACAGTTATCGGTATATAGAAGTAATTCAATCTATGTTCACGATATTTCTGCCAGATATAACTTTAAGCTGAACGATAACGAGTGTATGTCTGGTGTAGTTGTCGGGATGTATTTGGATTAGAGTTGTTACTTCGCCAGCGCTTGATTTATACTCATTACAACACTAATATTGTTAATAATAATGTTAATATTAAAATAACACAATACTATTTACACAGAGTTTCGTAGCAGGAGGGGGATTTGATCATCACAGTTGACACCCCCCCCCCCGGTGGAGCAAGAGTTCGGCCCTTTAATTTCACGACACTCTAGGAGGTGGGGTGTGTGTAGGGCGAGGGGGGCTGCCTAGATCATTACTCCCATGCGTCGACCTCTTGCTGTATTGAGCTTGACGGCTCACACTATATTCGGCATATAACAACTAAACTTATAGAGAAAAACAGAGAAAAGACAAAAATTATGAGAATTAATGCAGTTGGCAATAACCAAATACAAATAGGAGAAATACCTCTACTAGACGTACAATCATACATATACCTTAGCAGTAATATATAGAAAAAGAGGGAGGGACAAAGAATTATACCAAAATAAGGAAATCAAAAGCAAGAGAGACATTTGTTGCATTGGGAAACATATGGAAGTCCAAAGAAATTAGGTTAAATACAAAAATAAAAATTGTCCACTCCAATGTTAAGTCAGTCTTACTATATGGCCGTGAAACATGGAGAACAACAAAAATGACAATCATGAAGATACAGGCCTTCATTAATAGATGCTCACGCAGAATAAAAGGATGGAAATGGCAGGACAAAATCACTAACATAGAATTATGGAAATGTACTAGTCAAATACCAGTGGATAAAGAGATACAGCGAAGGTGATGGCGCTGGATAGGACACACACTGCGGAAACCGATTGAGAGTAACAAAACAGGTCCTTTTTTGAATCCCCAGGGAAAAATATAAATTGGAAGACTAATGTATTCTTGGAGAAGACAGATGGAAGCAGAGATGAAGATGATGGGGAAACATAGAATGATATTAAAAGAATGGCAAGAAACAGAACGACTTGGAAAGTGTTTGTTGAAGACCTATGCTCCACAGGGAGTTGAAAGTGTTTGTTGAAGACCTATGCTCTACAGAGAGTTGAAAGTGTTTGTTTAAGACCTATGCTCCACAGGGAGTTGAAAGTGTTTGTTGAACACCTATGCTCCACATGGAGTTGAAAGTGTTTGTTGAAGACCTATGCTCCACAAGGAGCTGAAAGTGTTTGTTGAAGACCTATGCTCCACAGGGAGTTGAAAGTGTTTGTTGAAGACCTATGCTCCACAGGGAGTTAAAAGTGTTTGTTGAAGACCTATGCTCCACAGGGAGCTGAAAGTGTTTGTTGAAGACCTATGCACCACATTGAGTTGAAAGTGTTTGTTGAAGACCTATGCTCCTCAGGGAGTTGAAAGTGTTTGTTAAAGACCTATGCTCCACAGGGAACTGAAAGTGTTTGTTGAAGACCTATGCTCCACAGGGAGCTGAAAGTGTTTGTTGAAGACCTATGCTCCACAGCTGAAAATAGAAGAAGAATATCTAAGCTTATTCTGCGCCTCACTTCTCATCGAATCGACAGTGATATCAATAGTAAATTAATAACAATGATAACAATAATAACAATAATAACAATAACAATAATAATAACTAACATTCAAACCCAAACTGGAATTCTAACGCGCCATTTGTAAATCGATCACGTCTCTTATCCACTCAACCACGTTTTGTTCAGATCTAATAGATTATATTTAACATTCCATTTTTGCAATCTCACCATTTAACATAATATTTTGGAACACACCAAAAATACATAATGTATTTTCTGTTAAATAGCTTCAAATAAAATGCTCGTCGGTTGATTGTAACGTTCAATGATAGTATCTCCCTATAATCAGAAATATACTGAAAGTTATGGATAGCTTTTAACAACCAGACATCTGTTTAAATTTATGATCAATAAATATCGCGTTTCTTATTGGAAACTTCAACATTCTTATCAAATGTTTAGAGACGACAATTTCAAGGGGAATCTACACCGGAATACAATGGAGTAATTCTATGCAAGAGATGATTAGTCTTTCTAATAAAATACTCGGCGGATACAATTAAATAGTACAATTATGTCTTGACGATCCAAATGGGGCTTAATCCTCCAAAGTTAGCTTACACAATGAGGGTCTGGCTAATTATGAGTTATCACCGGTGATCTTCAAGAGATAGGATCTGAACAACTTTACGACTGTTGTAGCTTTTTCTCTGATTGGTTCTCTGGACGTCATTTTGATCACAAATTGCCGGGAAGTTCTTGCGTCACCGGAACTTCCTGCACAAGGAGCATGCGTTGTAAACATGTAAATGATCATAACGTGAGGACGTGATCTGCGTGCGTCGAGTGTAAAAAGAGCCGTGATTGGTTTAAAAATAAAACAACGTTGAGGGTAATTGGTCAGGATTATTTAGTACTTGCAAATTAGTTGTAACAGGGTGTCCCGATTAACGTTCCTGATTTGCAGAAAGAGATACTAGCTGTTCAATCATAGCAGTTGGTGTTTTCTTTGTTAGCTTCAACAGGATTGGCAAACTTTGATACCAGGGCAGAACCAGGAATAAACTTTCACCAATTCGGACAGAAAAAAGTTGCAGCTCTATTTGACATGTAACAATCATCGTCATTAGGTGCCGTACCAGTTGGCGATCATGCCCTTCCACAATTGTCCATCCACAGTCATCATCATCATAATGTGTCATACTGGTTGGAGTAGGCGATCATGTTCTTCCGCAATCTTTTATCTACAGTGCATCGTGTCAGTTCTGTTGTTGACTGTTTTCCATGCCATGACACAAAGCTATCCAGTATTTTCTCTCTTTGTCGTCCGCGATCTCTCTTTCCTTTTATTTTGCCAGTTGTAACCAAGTGTTCCAACTTTCCTCTTCTCATGATGTGCACGAAAAATATTGATTGTTTCTTTCTGATTTTTTTAGGAGCTCCCTTTTGTGTTGGCCTCTTTGAGAATTTCATCATTGGTCTTTTTAACTGTCCAGGAACTTTCAACATTTTTCTGAGAAATCCCATCTCTGTGGCCTCTAATCGTCTTTTCATTGTTTGTCAATTGTCCATTATTCGCTTCCACATGTCAGTATTGGCTCTATTTGGCGACTATGAACTCTCTTTCTCACTCCTATTGACATACATTTGTTATATACAACATTTTTCATTTTCTGATATGCTATTTTAGCCTGAGATATTCTTGATTTAATATAGTGGTGTAGATCAGATATGACTGGTGTTGAGACCAAGACGGCTTGTTCAGAAACAAGATAAAACTGAAATGAATGTTATAAATTACACACTGAAATTAAACAAATTATACAAATGAATATCAAAGGTAAACTTGTATCCGATTATATATTTAAAGCAAAAAACTAAAACATTCGCTGGATATATTTCAATAGCTATAATATAATATTATATTTCAATACAAATAGCTATTTATAGAAATATACAAATATCTAGAGGGGAAAAACATTCAACTTTGCCTCCCAAACATCTATAGGTCATCTTTCTTTATTATTTCTTTTTGTTTGTTTGTTTCTTTCTTTCCTTCCTTTCTTCTTTCTTTCTTACTTACTTTCTTTCTTTATTTCCTTCTTTCGTTCTTTATTCTTTCATTCTTTCTGTAATTCTATTTATTTGTCTTTCTTTTGCCCATTACTGCTGTCTTGAAGCGTTCGTCGCATTAAAAAGGTGTACTGTGTATTATTCTATGTTTTCTGTATATTTTGCATTGCTTGTTCTTATGGTCTCTTCTCTTCCGCTGGTAGTTGCTGTTTTGAGGCGTATCTGGACGTTGATAGATATAAAGTATTTTGATTCAAGCTCTGATAGATATAAAGTATTTTGATTCAAGCTCTGATAGATATAAAGTATTTTGATTCAAGCTCTGATAGATATAAAGTATTTTGATTCAAGCTCTGATAGATATAAAGTATTTTGATTCAAGCTCTGATAGAAATAAAGTATTTTGATTCATGCTCTGATAGATATAAAGTATTTTGATTCAAGCTCTGATATATATAAAGTATTTTCATTCATGCTCAAGTCTTTTACTCTGTCTATTCATCCTTTTCTTAGACTAATCATGCTCTCTGTCATGATGCTTTGAGACAAACATCTTTCCATGATGTTTGGTCTTGATCATTCCTCGCTGAGCTCCAAATACCGGGTGTCGGGAAAAAAAAATGTACTCTTTCTTTATTTTCTTTCCAGATGACCAGTGAGTGCAGAGACTTTGTAAGAAGTACAAATTGTAACTGAAAGATAACAGTTTAAGATAGCAGCCGTACGCATACACAAAGATTTTACAAGATGGCGCTTACAAAAAAAAAAAAAAAGCATTTTGTGCTGTACATTACGCAGCAAGTATGGTAGGAAATCCACTGCCTTGTGGGTGAGACTTTTCTATTTAAAGGCTAGCGGAGCTATCCGCAAACAAACCGACGGAAGGCAATAGAAAACCACCGTTGTAACTTCTTTGTACAATTATGAATCGCCACAATAATATATTCAGTCTTAACATATGGACGTGAATCATGGACATAGGACAACAAACAAGAAAATCACTGGAGTCTGCAGAAATGTGGTTTTACAAAAGAATGTTTAGAATACCATGGACAGCTAAGAAGAGTAATGAATACGTTCTGAGAGAGGCCAAAGCAAAAGAGAGCTAATTTCCAATATTGGTAAGAAACAATCATCATTGTTTGGCCATGTAATGAGAAGAAAACATCTAGAATATATTGTAACAACTGGGAAAATTGAGGAACGAAGGGACAGAGGATAAAAAAAAAGAAAAAATACCAAACAGCTTAAGAGAATGGCTTGCAGAAGGTCAACGACAGAAATGATAAATAACTGTGGAGATCGAAAAATGTGAAGAGACATGATCACCTGCGCCAGCAGACTTGGCGATGACATATTTACTTGATGATGATGATAGTAGGAAATGGACTGTCGACAGACTACATGTCTGCCGTGTCACAAAGGGCACCCACATTGAGTCTTTGTAACGTAAAGTACAAACTATTTGAAATATTACATTTGCCTATTGTATAATAGGATCTTCATCTCACATCAGGGAGGGGCGACACAAGTTTATTGAAACAGGTACATTCTTTATCTGACACCCTGTATGGGACACCCTGTATGTATCAAACTGCGCGTGTCTACTTTAACATGGCGTAATGCTGACCATATAACCAACAAATGTGTCAATGGTTAAAATGACGTGGACACTAAACACCCATGCTGCCTATAAGCCACGTGATGTGACGTCACTCATCCTACTTCCGGTGAGCATCCACCATTAACCTTAACATCGTTATTGATCCGCCGCTATTTTATCCTGTTCCAGAAACAACCTATATAACAAGTATTGTAAAAGTTGCTTGATCTACTCTGAAGACGTGAGCTATTCAATTCCATCTCCTCCCTGTATACTTTCCATTCGCGAATTCCTTGGGCATCTTTTGGTCGCTAATATTATTCTTCCCACAATTCATGGAATTGTTTACTTTAAAAGACAACTCAAAGAAATGACGTCGGCTTAGAAAATGTAGCGGAAATATAGTAGTACATAGTAGCTTCCGTCATTCATAGTTGTCTATTAGTAAGTTTAGTGACAAACGATAATTCTCAAACAGCAGAGATAGAATCAAGATGCAACAAAGCTTGTCAAATCATTGGACAATTATCACCACTATTGTCCAACAAGGAAATAACTCTAGAGGCAAAACGGGCACTACCGATGCAGGCCTGGACCCTAGATGCAAGAACAATAAGAAAAATAAACTCTACAGAGATGAAATGTGTTAGACGAATAACAGGAAACAGTCTGAGAGATAAGATCAGAAATGAAGAACTGAGAAAAAAGCTAGGAATAGTCTCCGACATAGAATATATAAGGAAACAACAGATAAAATGGTTTGGTCAAATGACAAGGCAGAAAGATCAAAACACAACACAACGAGCCTTCAGCAAACGTGAGGACACCAGACCCAAGGGTCGACCACGAAAAAGATGGACCGATGGAATATTAGAAGCACTAGGAAACATAATCGCAGCAGAGGCGAACAGGAGAGCAAAAGACCGCAAATGATATCTCCCCTTAACGCTGAAAGGCAGGCGAGGAAGGAAAGAAGAAGATATTTGTATATGGATTTTGCAGCGCCCCTAAATATTATTTTTTCTTTTCTTACCACGTGTATTCTCTTTTCTATGAACATGTCTGCTTTTTGTTTATTTTTAATTTGAGTTTAGAGTACACTTCCAAAGACTACGGTCTGCAGTTATTTCTTCTCAGACTGCATGGTTTATGTTGAGAGTCTTCATGTCGCGTTGACACACATCTACAAATGGAAGTTTTGGGCGCCCCCTAGTCCTTTTGTCATCTACCAGATGTCCATTGAGTATATCTTGTGGTATACTGCAATCGTTCATACGGTGCACGTGGCCAAGGCAGCATAACCTACGTTGTTCGAGCAGCGTGTAGATGTTTGGTAGGCCTGTGCGAGTCATGACCTCCCCGTTTGTCACTTTATCCTTCCAGGGGATAACAAGAATACGGCACAAACATCGCATAAGGAATGCGTTTAGCATTATCTCTTGCTTTGTACAAGTTGTACAAGATTCACTGCCATACGGGAGGATCTGATTATGCAGGCATTGTAAACTGTGACCTTTGATTAATTATCATTGTGTTATTTATTGTAAATATATAATGACTCATAATGTAGACGCAAATGTATGACATATAATGTGGGCGTAAATACATAATGACTCATAATGTGGACGCAAATATATGACATATAATGTTGGCGTAAATACATAATGACTCATAATGTGGACGCAAATATATGACATATAATGTGGGCGTAAATATATAATGACTCATAATGTGGACGCAAATATATGACATATAATGTGGGCGTAAATATATAATGACTCATAATGTGGACGCAAATATATGACATATAATGTGGGCGTAAATATATAATGACTTATAATGTGGGCGTAAATATAATGACTCATAATGTGGACGCAAATATATGACATATAGTGTGGGCGTAAATATATAATGACTCATAATGTGGACGCGAATATATGACATATAATGTGGGCGTAAATATATAATGACTCATAATGTGGACGCAAATATATGACATATAATGTGGGCGTAAATATATAATGACTCATAATGTGGACGCAAATATATGACATATAATGTGGGCGTAAATATATAATGACTTATAATGTGGGCGTAAATATATAATGACTCATAATGTGGACGCAAATATATGACATATAATGTGGGCGTAAATATATAATGACTCATAATGTGGACGCAAATATATGACATATAATGTGGGCGTAAAAATATGACATATAATGTGGGCGTAAATATATAATGACTCATAATGTGGACGCAAATAGATGACATATAATGTGGGCGTAAATATATAATGACTCATAATGTGGACGCAAATATATGACATATAATGTGGACGCAAATGTATGACATATAATGTGGGCGTAAATAAATAAAGACATATAATGTTGGCGTAAATATATAATGACTTATAATGTAGACGCAAATGTATGACATATAATGTGGGCGTGAATGTTTCACATATAATGTGGGCGTAAATGTATGACATATAATGTGGGCGTAAATGTACGACATATAATGTGGGTGTAAATGTATGACATATAATGTGGGTGTTAATGTTTGACATATAATGTGGGTGTAAATGTATGACATATAATGTGGTTGTAAATGTATGACATATAAGGTGGGCGTAAATGTACGACATATAATGTGGGCGTAAATGTATGACATATAATGTGGGCGTAAATGTACGACATATAATGTGGGTGTAAATGTATGACATGTAATGTGGATGTAAATGTATGACATATAATGTGGATGCAAATGTATGACATATAATGTGGACGTAAATATATGACATATAATGTGGGCGTAAAAGTATGACATATAATGTGGGTGTAAATGTATGACATATAATGTGGGTGTAAATGTATTACATATAATGTGGGTGTAAATGTATGACATATAATGTGGGTGTAAATGTATGACATAAAATGTGGGTGTAAATGTATGACATATAATGTGGGTGTAAATGTATGACATATAATGTGGGCGTAAATGTATCACATATAATGTGGGCGTAAATGTATCACATATAATGTGGGCGTAAATCTATCACATACAATGTGGGTGTAAATGTATGACATATAATGTGGTGTAAATGTATCACATATAATGTGGGTGTAAATGTATCACATATAATGTGGGCGTAAATGTATCACATATTATGTGGGCGTAAATGTATCACAACTAATGTGGGTGTAAATGTATGACATATAATGTGGGTGTACATGTATCACATATAATGTGGTCGTAAATGTATCACATATAATATGGTCGTAAATGTATGACATATAATGTGGGTGTAAATGTATGACACATAATGTTGGTGTAAATGTATGACATATAATGTGGGTGTAAATGTTTGACATATAATGTGGGTGTAAATGTATGACATATGATGTGCGTGTAAATGTATGACATATAATGTGGGCGTAAGTATATAATGACTTATAATGTGAACGTAAATATATAATGACTTATAATGTGGACGCAAATATATGACATATAATGTGGATGCAAATGTATGACATATAATGTGGGCGTAAATATATACACCCACATTATATGTCATACATTTACACCCACATTATATGTCATACATTTACGTCCATATTATATGTCATACATTTACACCCACATTATATGTCATACATTTACGCCCACATTATATGTCATATATTTACACCCATATTATATGTCATACATTTGCATCCACATTATATGTCATACATTTGCGCCCACCTTATATGTCATATATTTACGCCCACATTATATGTGATACATTTACGCCCACATTATATGTCTTTATATATTTCTATCTATTGACCTTTCGAGCCGTAACCGGCCCATAGGGCGTAGACCAAGATACACCTTCTCCTATATGAATTTTTGTTCTAGCAGTTTTCTTTTAAAGATATTTTATCGATGGCGAGATTTGATAAAATATCTTTAAAAGAAAACTGCTAGAACAAAAATTCATATAGGAGAAGGTGTATCTTGGTCTACGCCCTATGGGCCGGTTACGGCTCGAAAGGTCAATAGATAGAAATATATAAAGACATATAATGTGGGCGTAAATGTATCACATATAATGTGGGCGTAAATATATGACATATAAGGTGGGCGCAAATGTATGACATATAATGTGGATGCAAATGTATGACATATAATATGGGTGTAAATATATGACATATAATGTGGGCGTAAATGTATGACATATAATGTGGGTGTAAATGTATGACATATAATATGGACGTAAATGTATGACATATAATGTGGGTGTAAATGTATGACATATAATGTGGGTGTAAATTAATAACATATAATGTGGGCATAATTGTACAATAATATATAATCCAGTGGGTTTTCGTCGTTTGAGTAGCGTGAGAGATTTGCCTGAACATATCACACGAATGATCATATTTAAAATCTCGTTCTCGTTCAAGTACAACTGGCGTGGGTGATCATGTGTCTCCACAACTCTCCATTTCTACAGT
This sequence comes from Megaustenia siamemsis, assembly GCA_032433765.1. Taxonomy (NCBI): domain Eukaryota; kingdom Metazoa; phylum Mollusca; class Gastropoda; order Stylommatophora; family Ariophantidae; genus Megaustenia; species Megaustenia siamemsis. The sequence continues at coordinate 37,623,523 of JAVIAB010000046.1, read as the reverse complement.
TATTTTATCATTTCTGTTGTTGACTTTCTGCCAAGCCATTCTCTTAAGCTGTCTCTTATCTTTTCTCTTTGCTTCCCTCCATCTCTTCATCCCTCAATTTCCCAGTTGTTACAATATATTCCAGCTGTTCCTTCTTATTACATAGCTAAAAAAATTATGACTGTTTCTTTCTAATATTGGAAATTAGCTCTCTTTATGCTATGGTCTCTTTCAGAACGTTTTGATTATTCTTCTTAGCTGTCCCTGGTAACCTCAACATTCTTCTGTAAAACCACAATTTATATTCTCCAGTGATTTTCTTGTTTGTTGTCCAATTGTACATGATATTAAAAATACAATAATTAATATGCTTATATGCAGAGAATATATAGTCAAATCAATACCATTTTGAGAGTTTTCTTTAAAGATGGCATACATAATCCACGGTCTTCCACTAATACTGTTTTTTGTGTGTCAAAAATGTCTAGTCAATCGTCCACTATTAATGTCTGGTTTTTCTAATACGGGAAGTAGCAAGGAGGGGACATGTAAGGTCGAAACGTCAAAAATTGTACTGTCCATTTTTGTAAAGCGATCACTATAGTCTATATTTGTGTTTATTACACACTATCACTTTCTCCATATTTTTTTTTATATCGTGAGAATAGACAACACACTCTCTTCGACTTTTACTATTATTTTTTGTTTACATACTGTTACAGCAGACAATTTCTTCCAATTTAGTTGATTTTCTTTTTAACAACAGGAAATAAACAATCCACTTTCTTCCATTTTTAGAGTATTTTTTGTAGTAACTGGAGATTAGTTAATCCATTTTTTCCACTTTTAGAGTATTTTTTGTAATAACTGGAGATTAGCTAATCCACTTTCTTTCATTTTTAGAGTATTTTTTTTATAACTGAAGATTACATAATCCACTTTCTTCAATTTTTATAATATTTTTCGTAATAGCTGGAGATTAGATAATACAAGTTCTTCCATTTTAGAGTATTTTTTTGCAATAACTGGAGATTAGATAATCCAGTTTCTTCCATATTTAATGTTTTTTTTCTCTCTCTAAGGAGACGGTAGGAAGTGCCATCTCTACCACTTGTAGAGTTTTCTACTATGGAATTGCTTGTGGTAAAACTAAACATGACAAATCTGAAAGATGTGCAACGTTTCAAATATTTAGGAACAATAATATCATCAGATGGATGATGCACCACAGAAATAAAAAGCAGAATAGCTCAGACTAAAATAGCATTTTTTTAAAAAATGAAAAATATATTATGCAACAAATCTATGCAAATAGAAATGAGAAAGAGAGTTCATCTGTGCTATATAGAACCAATTCTGACCTATGGAAGTGAATCACGGACAGTAGACAAACAAATGAAAAGACGAATAGAGGCCACAGAGATGGGATTTCTCAGAAGAATGTTGAAAGTTCCCTGGACAGCTAAAAAAGACCAATGAGGAAGTTCTCAAAGAGGCCAACACAAAAAGGGAGCTACTAAAAAACATCAGAAAGAAACAATCCACATTTTCGTGCACATCATGATAAGAGGAAAGTTGGAATAATAGGTTACAACTGACAAAATGAAAGGAAAGAGAAATCGCATACGACAAAGAGAGAAAATACTGAATAGCTTGGTGTCATGGCATGGAAAACGGTTAACAACAGAATTGACACGATGCACTGTAGATAGAAGGTTGTGGAGGGACATGATTGCTCACACCATCCGGTTGTATGATGATGATGATGATGTGGTAAAACAAACAGTTAAAAATAAACTGTCTTTTTAATTCCATATTGTGAGTAATATTCCCATCTACAGAATCGTAACTATTGAACTGAACTCATTGGCCTCTTTAAAGAAAATAATGGACGAAGTAAATCTAAACATTGAGTAAAGAAATAGTGACATGGTGCATCTTTGTCTTCTAAAAAGAGGAATAAGACACAACATGCATCCTATCACCAAACTTGTTCATTCTATAAACTAAACAAATCTTTAAAAATATCAGAGATATGCCAGGCTTAAACATTACAGGAAAGTTAATCAATAACCTAAGATATACTGTAGATACTGTACTACTAGCAGAAAATCATAAAGACATACAACAATTACTTAATGAAATAAAAATGACAAGCAAAAAATTTGGATGTGATCTAAATATTAAAAAACAAACTAAACCTATGATCAGAAACAAAGATAATACTCAAAACCTACAATTGAATATCAAAATGGAAGTAATACACCTGGGATAGTTCAGAGCTACAACTAACTATATCCAGTAATGGAAAATGTACAACTGAAATAAACACAGGAATGGGAAAGGCAAAGAGCAATTTTAATGTCATGAAAAATATAGTAACATGAAAACAATCAACACCAGAGCTAAAACTAAGAACAACAAAATGTTACATCTTCTCAACATTCCATGAAACATGGACATTAGACAAGAAAACAGAACACAAAATTTAATCCTTTGAAATGTGGATTTACAGAAGAATTAGGATGGAAAGAAAAGAAAGCTAATGATGAAGTATACTTCATCTAAAACTAAAAATGAAAAGAAAACTACTAAACACAATTCTGTTAATTATATGTATTTTTTAAGATAAAAGTAAAAAAAAAGTAAAGTACCCCGTCAAGTCAAGTGGCGTATAGTGAATATGGTGTTAGTGACCATAAAGTTTAAAAACCTTAAGCACATGATTTTGGGGTAATGTGGTCGGTATTACGCCCGTGCCGCTTTACTTTCTCATTAAAAATCCGGTACCCATTTAAGGTTGGGTGAACACGGAAGCCGTTGGTTGGAATTAAACCCTACCTCTTGTCCTTTGTAGTCCAGTTCTCTAACCACTGAGCTATCGCGGCTCCCTATTTTTTTTTTAAAGATTTTTTAAGATACTTACCACAATATATATATATTATGTCTTTAAAAGAAACAAAGAAACAAACAAATAAACAGAAGCCAGGCAGAATGACTAACCAATCTGTAATCTTAGCACTGCGCTTTCACATCTGTTCTATGAACGCCATTTCTGAAAAAAGGGGATAGATTATGGGTCATTTCGGCTACCGGAAGCGGAAATAAAACTTGTAGCCTAATAAGCGCCATGATTAAGTGGTCCGGTCTCTCCCTTATTCCTCCGGTTATGGCTATTTGCAATGGCTGGTTATGATGCCCAGTGACCGAATTTATTAAAGCTTCAAGAGTGGATTGAGTCCTAGTTATTCTAAAAGTGACAAAAAGAAACAGTCATTGTATGACTACAAACAAAAATACAAAGAACAGGAGGCATCGTCCTCATGAGAACGGATGGTACGGCGTTGTAAAAGCTCAAAAGGACATCTCATGGGATATATTTGGGGATTGGATGTAAAAACTACAAATGTTATTTTCTTGAAGCATCACAAGTTTAGCAGAGTTCATATCATGGCTCAAGTATATGGCAGCTTGGATATCCGTTAGTGGAATCCAGAGGTGTGACAAAGGAAAGTGTTATCACGGTCAACCTGGTGGACGACATTGGAAACGGAGATTGGGGCATCCAAGGATGAATGAATGCGCCTAATGTTGTAGTTGGACAGACACTTTGTTGTTGTCTCACAAAAGATCACGTGGTACAGAGCTTTCCTTTGTTTTTTTTTTGTGCTTTTGGTTTTTTTTTGGGGTTTTTTTTTTTTTTATAGTTCTTTACTCTTGTGCAAAAATATGTACCGGAACTATATCATTCCATAAAAAATGAAAAAGATAATAATATATTGGGGGACTGGTTGGTCTCGAGGCAAGACGCCGGCCTCGCGACAGAGACGTTAGGCGTTCAAATCCCGGGTGCACCAATTGGGATTTTTATTTATGATTTCTCTCTGCGGCAACCACCACTCGACTCAGCAGCGAGGCCCGGCTTAAAACGTCAGTTACTCAATAGACGGAAAAAAATATGAGTACCTCCGAAGACGGAGTTAATTGTCTGTGCGGCGAATGGCACCTTTGCACACGGCCGCCAGGAAAAACGGAGTAACACGCAAAATTCAGTTCCCAGTCTCTAGGGACTTCGTAAAAATATAAGAGACCGCTGACGCTCTGACGTACTTACATCATCAGTATAACCATCACAAACAACATGAACATAGTAACATAAACTGAAGGCAATCTTAAGTTTCTTTAATTATGAAATCGTATCTGATGACAGTACACTCCAAAGGTTTACCAGAACGCGTTCCGGACAGATCCGGCTGAAAATAAAACTATGGCAAAGGCCTGCCTACCTTTGTCTTATTCGTGGGCAAGGAAAATGAAATAAGCTTAAAGCCATTTAAAGTGTTTCTTCCGCATCTGGGATTAAGAGAAATATAATGTATGTTTATATTGTGTTATATTTTGAGTTATGATTAAGGGCAATATGATTTATATATATATGTTATGTTCTATTTTGATTTAATGATTAAGGGCAATATAATGTATGTATATATTGTGTTATATTTGATTTAATGATTAAGGGCAATAATTTATATATATATGTTATGTTCTATTTTGATTTAATGATTAAGAGCAATATAATTTATGTATATATTGTGTTATATTTTGATTTAATGATTAAGGGCAATATAATTTATATATATATGTTATGTTCTATTTTGATTTAATGATTAAGAGCATATAATTTATGTATATATTGTGTTATATTTTGATTTAATGATTAAGGGCAATATAATTTATGTATATATTGCGTTATATTTTGATTTAATGATTAAGAGCAATATAATTTATATATATATATTGTGTTCTATTTTGATTTAATGATTAAGGCAATATAATTTATATATATGTTATGTTCTATTTTGATTTAATGATTAAGGGCATATAATTTATGTATATATTGCGTTCTCTATTGATTTGTTATTTAAAGTATTGACAATTTTGAAAGAACCAAATAGCAAGTACACACAAGTTCACTGAAACGCAATGTCTTCATTGCCTAGGTTTTTAGTTCATTTTGAACGTAAATAAAAACTAAAGAAGTATGTTATCATTAAATCTGTGTCACCAAGACAACCGTTCGTGCACGAAAAATAAATCATGATTTCAGAACTACCTGCAGAAGAAGACATGACCCAATAAAACAAAACATTTCTCCATTACTCGAGAGAGACTTTATATAATCCCTTGTTAGCTGCAGAGGAAGACATGAACAATCGTCGGTAATTAAAAACGTCCTTCTTCAATCCTGCCACTAGGAACAAGACATGAACCTAATCAACGCAATAAATGTCATTGAAGGCACGAGCAACCGAGAATACGATTTGAAATTCGCTCTAAAATAATAAATGTATTCTTTTCTCGTTTTATTTCCGAACGCGATTCCCCTGTTACCTGCTCAGTTCATATTTGTGTGTATGTTGTGATGGAGTCTGTTTTGATCAGAATAAAAAGTGAGTCGATGTATCGCGAAGTTTAAGGTGGTCGTTTCACAATTAGAAAAGTACCAGGTTCAATTAAATTAGGAGGAATGAAGGTAAAGACGCGTTACAGTAGAAGAAATGGAAGTTGTCAGCGACCCACGGCTGATGGTTTTGCGCCAGGATAGGGGAACCAGAACCAACCAGACCTGGTCCACCTCTCCGTGGTGCCTCCAGAATAAAGACTAACTTGTCTGGTCTGGCCAAGTGAGGAGGGATCGAGGAGGGAAGAAACCCGGTCCTCAAAAGTGTCGTACTGAAGTCGGATGTGTTGGGCTGAAAGGCGCAGATATCGCAGTTTTCCTGCAAACCACAACACAACGCAGACACGCCACTTAAAGTCCAGACACGCCCACTTAAAGTCATTTTAGGCGGATCACGAAGAGCTGTGATCCTTTAGTCATTGGGGAACACAAACCAACCAACCAAATTAGGATAAATCACGTTTCCTTCAGTTTTATTTTTGTTTCATCTCAAAATGTATGAGATATCGAATATTCAGTGATGTCGGAGACGGATAATTGAAAGCTTATTTTGTATCTGTACTGGTCAGATTCCTATGCTCAATACATCACAGAGTGAAATGCGTGTTATTTCATGAATTTAGTCGATACAAAGAATCTTCACTGACACTAGATAGACATACAAAGAATCTTCACTGACACTAGATAGACATACAAACAATCTTCACTGACACTAGATAGACATACAAAGAATCTTCACTGACACTAGATAGACATACAAACAATCTTCACTGACACTAGATAGACATACAAAGAATCTTCACTGACACTAGATAGACATACAAACAATCTTCACTGACACTAGATAGACATACAAAGAATCTTCACTGACACTAGATAGAGATACAAACAATCTTCACTGACACTAGATAGACATACAAAGAATCTTCACTGATACTAGATAGACATACAAAGAATCTTCACTGATACTAGATAGACATACAAAGAATCTTCACTGATACTAGATAGACATACAAAGAATCTTCACTGATACTAGATAGACATACAAAGAATCTTCACTGATACTAGATAGACATACAAAGAATCTTCACTGATACTAGATAGACATACAAAGAATCTTCACTGATACTAGATAGACATACAAAGAATCTTCACTGATACTAGATAGACATACAAAGAATCTTCACTGATACTAGATAGACATACAAAGAATCTTCACTGATACTAGATAGACATACAAAGAATCTTCACTGATACTAGATAGACATACAAAGAATCTTCACTGATACTAGATAGACATACAAAGAATCTTCACTGATACTAGATAGACATACAAAGAATCTTCACTGATACTAGATAGACATACAAAGAATCTTCACTGATACTAGATATATATACAAGAATCTTCACTGATACTAGATAGACATACAAAGAATCTTCATGATACTAGATAGACATACAAAGAATCTTCACTGATACTAGATAGACATACAAAGAATCTTCACTGATACTAGATAGACATACAAAGAATCTTCACTGACACTAGATAGACATACAAACAATCTTCACTGATACTAGATAGACATACAAAGAATCTTCACTGACACTAGATAGACATACAAAGAATCTCACTGATACTAGATAGACATACAAAGAATCTTCACTGACACTAGATAGACATACAAAGAATCTTCACTGATACTAGATATATATACAAAGAATCTTCACTGATACTAGATAGACATACAAAGAATCTTCACTGATACTAGATAGACATACAAAGAATCTTCACTGACACTAGATAGACATACAAAGCGGGAGTCAACTGAGAGTTTAATACAAGAAACCTTTGGTTTTTTTTAAATCCCCAGGGTAAGAGGTAAAGAGGAATACCAAAGTATTTGGAAAAGACGGGTATAAAGAAATATGGAATAAATGGATTAAGATAATGACACAGAACGGGGAGACTCACAGTGTTTGCTAAAGGCGTATGATTAAACTGGAGTTGAAAGGTAGAAGGTTGAAATGTGGTTTTACAGAAGAATGTTGAGAATACCATGGACAGCTAAGAAGAGTAATGAAGCGGTTCTGAGAGAGGTCAAAGCAAAAAGAGAGCTAATTTCCAATATTAGGAAGAGACAATCATCATCTTTTGGCCATGTAATGAGAAGAGAACAGCTGGAATATATTGTAATAACTGGAAAAATTGAGGGGACAAAGAGATAGAGGGAAGCAAAGAGAAAAAATAACAGACAGCTTAAGAGAATGGCTTGGCGGAAGGTCAACAACAGAAATGATAAATAGCTGCTGAGATCGAAAGTTGTGGAGAGACATGATCACCTACGCCACTAGGCCTGGTACTTGATGAAAGGTAGAAGAGGAAGAAAATAAGAAGGAAATAATAAGAAGAAAAACCTTCCTGAGTCTTCCATAGCTTGTTTGTCACATTTTTCTCGTGCTACCAAATTTCTATTATTAACTCCCCGCAAGAAAGAAAAACTAAACATCATAATAGATAATAAGTCTTTGAAACAAGTAGACAATTTTAAATATCTGGGTAGCACGTTAACACAAGACAATAACCAAGAGACAGAGATAGATATAAGGTGTAACAAAGCATGCCAAGTTATAAGCCAAGTATCAACACTATTGAAAACAAAGCAATAACTACGGAAGCAAAAAGGGCAATATACAAATCAATTTTTCTACCAACTCTGTGCTATCAGTGCCAGAATTGGACGCTGGACTCTAGAACAATAAGAAAGATAACGACCACCGAAATGAAATGTGTCAGAAGAATGACAGGAAACAGCTTAAAAGACAGAGTAAGAAACACTGACCTGAGGAAGAAACTCGAAATTCAACCAGCCATCGAATACATAAAGAAACAACAGATAAATTGGTTCGGCCATATAACAAGACAAAAAGAACTAACAATGACTCGAAGAGCCATAAACAAACGCTACGAAAACGCCAGATTAAGAGGAAGACCGAGAAAGAGATGGATAAAGGGAATACTAGAGTCACTAGGAGGGATAACACCAGAAGAGGCCAACAGAAGAGCAAAGAATCGCAGATTGTTTCTCCCCTCGACGCCAACGGCAGCAGAGGAAGGATAGAAGAAGAAGGACTCCTCGCAAATGCACATGTTTGTCACAGCTGTAAGCTATTGATGGTTTACTTGTTTTCTTTATTTATATCTTCCCCGAAACAATTCACACCCTTCTTCTGTTACACATTCAACACGATTAGTAGAAGATATGCCATAGCATTTAAAAACATTGTGTGGATGCAAATTGAATATTAGTAAAGTAAAGTACCCCCGTCACGCCAAGTCTCGTATAGTGAAATATGGTGTTAGTGACCCTATATTTTACACACCTCCAGCACATGATTTTTGGGTAATGTGGTCGGTATTACGCCCGTGCTGCTTTACTTTCCCAGAAAAAAATCTGGTACCCATTTTAAGGCTGGGTGAACCCGGATGCCGTCGGTTGGGATCGAACCCTACCCCTTGTCCTTTGTAGTCCAGTTCACTAACCACTGAGCTATCGCGGCTCCCAAATTGAATATTGCTCTTCAGAAATGCATTTCAGAAGATGAAAGACGTCTCGTGCAATAAGTCTATACAAATAAGTGAGAAAGGATATCATCATCTTATTCTCGTACCCTTCCTTCTATGCGGTGCGTCTAGGCAGATGCAATCTGCAAATTCTTTAATCTTCTGTTGGCCTCTTCTGGTGTTATCCCTCTTAGTGACTCTAGTATTCCCTTTATCCATCTCTTTGTCCGTTTTCCTCTTACTCTGGCGTTTTTGTAGCGTTTGTTTATGGTTATTTAAGTCATTGTTAGTTCCTTTTGTCTTGTTATGTGGCCGAACCATTTTATCTGTTGTTTCTTTAAGAATATCATAGATGGCAGATAAAGGTAAAGTACGAGACTTCAATCGGCGTCTTAGCACGCGAATTTCCACCCATATCTGCTCGGCCGCCTATCCATAAGTGTTCGGAGACTTCTGGATAGTGTCCCTTCAAGTATCGAAACTCACGATGCGAGGCGACATTCCTCACCTTCCCAGAGTAATACCCTGGTACCTATTTCTGCCAACGGCTGGGTCGGCGGTTGGGGTATTTTTTTCAACCACGAGTACAATTCACACTTCTTCCATCGTGAATCGAACACAGGTTGTCCGAACGTCGGTAAACCAGTCGGGTGGTTTTCCCAACTAGGCTCCGAGGCCCCCTATCATAATCCATCGCGGTATATGGACCCAATTCAGACCTACGGAAGTGAATCATAGACAGCAGACAAGCAAATGATAAGAATATCACAATCCCCAGAAACAGGATTTCTGTGGAAGAAATAAATAGAAACAACTGTCAACGTTCGAACGAGAAGATGAAAGTTTGAATATTTGGTTATAACTGGCAAAATACAGGGAAAGAGAAATCGCGAACGACAAAGAAAGAAGATACTAGATTGTTTGGTGTCGCGGCACATTACACAGGCAATAACAGAATTGATACAATGAACTGTCAGCATATAATTCTAGAAAAAACAGGATCGCATACGCCAACGAATAAAACACATGATGATGATGAATAAGAAGTGCCGAACTAGAAAAAAAAAAAACCAATTTCCGACTCACTGGGTTGTATAAAGAGTTCATCGGTGCTATATAGAACCAATTCTGACCTATGGAAGCGAATCATGGACAGTAGACAAACAAATGAAAAGACGATTAGAGGCCACAGAGATGGGATTTCTCAGAAGAATGTTGAAAGTTCCCTGGACAGCTAAAACGACCAATGAAGAAGTTCTCAAAGAGGCCAACACAAAAAGGGAGCTCTTAAAAAACATCAGAAAGAAGCAATCAACATTTTTTATGGCACATCATGAGAAGAGGAAAGTTGGAATACTTGGTTACAACTGGCAAAATAAAAGGAAAGAGAGATCGCGGGCGACAAAGAGAGAAAATACTGGACAGCTTGGTGTCATGGCATGGAAAACAGTCAACAACAGAACTGATACGATGCGCTGTAGATAGAATATTGTGGAGGGACATGATCACCTACGCCAACCGGTATGGCACATGATGATGATGATGATGGGTTGTATAAACTGTAAGAAGGAGCACTGGCCCCTCCTATTTAAATGGTGTGGCCCAGTATCTGAAACCATAAGTTTTCACGTCCCTACGATATGATAAGTTACGAGACATTCTTCTTTATTCACTACTAATAAATCTGCCACCTATAATGAGAAGGTGACAATTGTATGCAGATCTCACCTTGACAGGTGTGTCACTTTGCGTGTACCAGGAAGCCACTTAACCACATTTTGTTTGTCAGCGCTACGGTTATTGACTTTTCCTTGTCACCGATATCCTAGTTAATATGTTTTTGTTCATTAAATAAAGTTAGATTTCTATATTTAGCTCACGAATGGGATATACTTTTCGACTAAAAGCTCAGTCAGATCGAATTTCTATCGGTAATGTTTATGTTGTTGACTTATAGTTTAGAGAAATGAAACTCATTTAATTTATTTTAGGAATAAATTGTGTATGTTGTCATTCATTCTTAGCCCGTAACTAAATCTTCTTCCACTACATCTGCTTCTCTTTCACTTCCCATTCTACAGGAAGAGGTGAAAGTAACAATGGTGTATTACATAACTAAATCTTCTTCCACTACATCTGCTTCTCTTTCACTTCCCATCCTACAGGAAGGTGTGAAAATAACAATGGTGTATTACATAACTAAATCTTCTTCCACTACATCTGCTTCTATTTCACTTCCCATCCTACAGGAAGAGGTGAAAGTAACCTAATGGTGTATTACATAACTAAATCTTCTTTTCTTTTCTCTCTCTCACTGGTACCCAAAAGGTGTTTTGGTTTATATCATTTGTCGTTCTTGAGCTGCTCGAACTGTCTGAATTAGGTGATTTTCCTTTGTTGTTACATGTCTCTGTCACTGCATCTATCCATCTTCTTCTGTGTCGTCCTCTTTCTTTCGTCTTTTTCCATGCATTCTCGAGAAGAACGCCCTTGATGGTGATTATAAATAAATAAATAAAATGCTAATAATATATCATAATAACAACCCCTATGACTGCATCAAAAGATACATCGGGTTGGGGAAAAATAACGATATTGGAAGGTGTGGTTCCTGAACGAGGCATCAGAGGCAGACCAAGAAGATCAAGACATCAAGGAGACCTTGAACAGGACAACAGAGGAAGTGGGAGGTTTGGTCAGAGACAGAGATTCTTTCAGACGATATGTATGCAACGTTCTGCAAAGTACACGCCACCTGATGATGATAATGATGATGATGATGATGATGATGATATAGAGGTAGCTGTTTTTTTTATAAACCAAATGGTCTATACGTACGTGCGTATACGTATGTACGTATGTATGTATGTATGTATGTATGTATGTATGTATGTATGTATGTATGTACGTATGTATGTATGTATGTACGTATGTATGTATGTACGTATGTATGTATGTATGTATGTATGTATGTATGTATGTATGTATGTATGTATGTATGTATGTACGTATGTATGTATGTATGTACGTATGTACGTATGTACGTATGTATGTATGTATGTACGTACGTATGTACGTATGTACGTATGTATGTATGTACGTATGTATGTATGTATGTATGTATGTGCGTATGTATGTATGTATGTATGTATGTATGTATGTATGTATGTATGTATGTATGTATGTATGTATGTATGTATGTATGTATGTATGTATGTATGTATGTATGTATGTATGTATGTATGTATGTATGTATGTGTGTATGTATGCATGTATGTAATTATGTATGTATGTATGTATTTATGTATGTATGTATTTATGTATGTATGTATGTATGTATGCATGTATGTATGTATGTATGTATTCATGTATGTATATCTAAATAGAAATAAAAAGAGGCGACGGTAAATAAGGACCAAGCAACGTTATACAAGAGAGTGCTGGTATCAGACCAGAAATGTTAGACAGCTGAAATCATCATCAGCATCAAGTACCGGGCCTGCTGGAGTAAGTGATCATGTTTCTCCACAACCTTCATTCTCGACAGTTATTTATCATTTCTGTTGTTGACCTTCCGCCAAGCCATTCTATTTAGTTATCTGTTATCTTTTCTCTTTGTTTCCCTCTATGTTTTCATCCACCGATTCATCTAGTTGTTACAATATATTCCAGTTGTTCTCTTCTCATTACATGGCAAAAAAATGATGATTGTTTCTTCCTAATATTGGAAATTAGCTCTCTTTTTGCTTTGACCTCTTTCAGAACGTTTTCCTTACTACTTCTTAGCTGTCCATGGTATTCTCAAAATTCTTCTATAAAACCACATTTCTAGAGACTCCAGTCATATTTTTGTGTCTGTTGTCCTATTGTCCATTGTTCACATCCGTGTGTTAAGACTGGCTCTAAATAACATTTAAGAACTCTTTGACAGCTGAAAGATACTGCTGAAAAGATCAACATTAGAACTTTAACTAACAGTGTTAATATTAATAAGTAGAAGGACTCGATTACCTAGAAACAAGAGCATGATTCCTGATGGTAGAAGTTCACCTAAAACAGCCGCTGTATCATAATATCCACGAATAATTTTTCTGTAGCATTTTGTTTCAAATTAATCAATTTTCTTCCGTGTTGGGAAGATATATCATCATCATCATCATGTGCCATACCTGTTGGCGTAAGTGATCATGTCCCTCCACAATCTTCTATCTACAGTGCATCGTATCAGTTCTGTTGTTGACTGTTTTCCATGCCATGACACCAAGCTATCCAGTATTTTCTCTCTTTGTCGTCCACGATCTCACTTTCCTTTTATTTTACCAGTTGTAACCAAGTATTCCAACTTTCCTCTTCTCGTGATGTGCCCGAAAAATGTGGGAAGATACGTATGTCCCGAGTAATTCAAATTGCATTGCCTTGCTGGTAATGTGCCACATGCGCTGTAATTTTCTGTGTTGCTATTATTAATATTCCGTTGATCTCTTTCTGGCAGTCTACATCGTTAGTTACTACAAATGCCAGATAGTCATAGTTTGTTACATTTTCAAGATCTTAACTCGCGCTGAAGTCGGATGTGTTGGGCCGAAAGGCGCAGATATCACAGTTATACTGTAAACCACAACACAACGCAGAGACGCCCACTTAACGTCCTTTTAAGGGCGAATGATGGAGAGTAATTCTGTAGTCTACTACAATACTCTAGAATACTTTAATCATCGGGCGAACGCAAGCAAGCAAGATCTTAACTGTTCATGATAATCTTGGGTTGGCGTTTTGCTTGCTCAGTTGAGGTTATCTTAATTTTGTGTTTAATTAGATAGATGGTGATGATCTTGGTTGTGTTTATAAACACACACACACACAAACATAGATGGTGATGATCTTGGTTGTGTTTATAAACACACACACACAAACATAGATGTGATGATCTCGATTGTGTTTATAAGCACGCACACACAAACATAGATGGTGATGATCTTGATTGTGTTTATACACACACACACACAAACATAGATGTGATGATCTTGATTGTGTTTATACACACACAAACAAACATAGATGCGATGATCTTGATTATGTTTATAAACACACACACACAAACATAGATGGTGATGATCTTGATTACGTTTATAAACACACACACACAAACATATATGGTGATGACCTTGATTGTGTTTATAAACACACACACAAACATAGATGTGATGATCTCAATTGTGTTTATAAACACACACACAAACATAGATGCGATGATCTCGATTGTGTTTATAAACACACATACAAACATAGATGCGATGCTCTCGATTTTTTTTATAAACACACACACAAACATAGATGTGATGATCTCGATTGTGTTTATAAACACACACACAAACATAGATGCGATGATCTCGATTGTGTTTATAAACACACATACAAACATAGATGGTGATGATCTCGATTGTGTTTATAAACACACACACACAAACATAGATGCGATGATTTTGATTGTGTTTCTAAACACACACACACAATCTTAGCTGGTGATGATCTTGATTGTGTTTATAAACACATACACAAACATAGATGGTGCTGATCTTGATTGTGTTTATAAACACAAACACACACAAACATAGATGCGATGATTTTGATTATGTTTATAAAAACACACACAAAATCATAGCTGGTGATGATCTTGATTGTGTTTATAAACACACACACACAAACATAGATGCGATGATCTTGATTATGTTTATAAACACACACACACAAACATAGATGCGATTATCTCGATTGTGTTTATAAACGCACATACAAACATAGATGGCGATGATCTCGATTGTGTTTATAAACACACACCCACACACAAACATAGATGGTGATGATCTTGATTGTGTTTATAAACACACACAAACATAGATGTGATGATCTCGATTGTGTTTATAAACACACACACACACACACACACACAAAATCATTGCTGGTGATGATCTTGATTGTGTTTATAAACACACAGACACAAACATAGATGCGATTATCTTGATAATGTTTATAAACACACACAAACAAACATAGATGTGATGATATCGATTGTGTTTATAACACACACACACACAAACATAGATGGTGATGATCTTGATTGTGTTTATAAACACACACACACACACAAACATAGATGCGATGATCTTGATTATGTTTATAAACACACACACACAAACATAGATGGTGATGATCTTGATTGTGTTTATAAACACACACACACACACAAACATAGATGCGATGATCTTGATTGTGTTTATAAACACGCACACAAACATAGATGGTGATGATCTTGATTGTGTTTATAAACACACACACACACACACACACACACAAACATAGATGCGATGATCTTGATTATGTTTATAAACACACACGCACACAAACATAGATGTGATGATCTCTATTATGTTTATAAACACACACACACACACAAAATCATAGCTGGTGATGATCTTGATTGTGTTTATGAACACACACACAAGCGTAGATGCGATGATCTTGATTGTGTTTATAAATACACACAGAAACATAGATGCGATGATCTTGATTGTGTTTATAAACACACACACAAACATTGATGCTATGATCTTGATTGTGTTTATAAACACACACACACAAACATAGATGTGATGATCTCTATTATGTTTATAAACACACACACACAAAATCATAGCTGGTGATGATCTTGATTGTGTTTATAAACACACACACAAGCATAGATGCGATGATCTTGATTGTGTTTATAAACACACACACGAGCATAGATGCGATGATCTTAATTGTGTTTATACACACACACACAAACATAGATGGTGATGATCTTGATTGTGTTTATAAACACACACACGCACACAAACATAGATGTGATTATCTCGATTGTGTTTATAAACACACACACACAAACATAGACGGTGATGATCGTGATTGTGTTTATAAACACACACACACAAACATAGATGCGATGATCTTATTATGTTAATAAACACACACACACAAACATAGATGGTGATGATCTTTATTGTGTTTATAAACACACACACACACAAACATAGATGCGATGATCTTGATTATGTTTATAAACACACACACACACACACATAGATGTGATGATCTCGATTATGTTTATAAAACACACACACACAAAATCATAGCTGGTGATGATCTTGATTGTGTTTATAAACACACACACAAACATAGATGCGATTATCTTGATTATGTTATAAACACACACACAAACATATATGCGATGATCTTGATTGTGTTTATAAACACACACACAAACATAGATGTGATGATCTTGATTGTGTTTATAAACACACACACACACACAAACATAGATGTGATGATCTCCATTGCGTTTATAAACACACACACAAACAGATGGTGATGATCTTGATTATGTTTATAAACACACACACACAAACATAGATGGTGATGATCTTGATTGTGTTATAAACACACACACACAAACATAGATGCGATGATTTTGATTGTGTTTATAAACACTCACATACACAAAATTATAGCTGGTGATGATCTTGATTGTGTTTATAAACACACACACAAACATAGATGCGGTGATCTTGATTATGTTTATAAGCACACACACACAAACATAGATACGATGATCTTGATTGTGTTTATAAACACACACACAAACATAGATGGTGATGATCTTGATTGTGTTTATAAACACACACACACAAACATAGATGGTGATTATCTTGATTGTGTATATAAACACACACACACAAACATAGATGGTGATGATCTTTATTGTGTTTTATACACACACACACACACAAACATAGATGGTGATGATCTTGATTGTGTTTATAAACACACACACACACATATAGATGTGATTATCTCGATTATGTTGATAAACACACACACACACACAATCATAGCTGGTGATGATCTTGATTGTGTTTATAAACACACACACAAACATAGATGCGATGATCTTGATTATGTTTATAATCACACACACACAAACATAGATGCGATGATCTGGATTGTGTTTATAAACACACACAGTAACATAGATGCGATGATCTTGATTGTTTTTATAAACACACACACAAACATAGATGGTGATGATCTTGATTGTGTTTATAAACACACACACACACACACATAAATGGTGATGATCTTGATTGTATTTATAAACACATACACACGCACAAACATAGGTGTGATGATCTCGATTGTGTTTATAAACACACACACACAAACATAGATGGTGATGATCTTGATTGTGTTTATAAACACACACACACACACAGAAACATAGATGCGATGATCTTGATTGTGTTTATAAACACACACACAAACATAGATGGTGATGATCTTGATTGTGTTTATACATACACACTCGCACACAAACATAGATGTGATTATCTCGATTGTGTTTATAAACACACACACACAAACATAGATGGTGATGATCTTGATTGTGTTTATAAACACACACACACACACACACAAACATAGATGCGATGATCTTGATTATGTTAATAAAACACACACACACAAACATAGATGGTGATGATCTTGATTGTGTTTATAAACACACACACACACACAAACATAGATGCGATGATCTTGATTATGTTTATAAACACACACACACAAACATAGATGTGATGATCTCGATTATGTTTATAAACACACACACACACAAAATCATAGCTGGTGATGATCTTGATTGTGTTTATAAACACACACACACAAACATAGATGCGATGATCTTGATTATGTTTATAAACACACACACAAACATATATGCTATGATCTTGATTGTTTTTATAAACACACACACACAAACATAGATGGTGATGATCTTGATTGTGTTTATAAACACACACACACACAAACATAGATGTGATGATCTCGATTGTGTTATAAACACACACACACAAACATAGATGGTGATGATCTTGATTATGTTTATAAACACACACACACAAACATAAATGGTGATGATCTTGATTGTGTTTATAAACACACACACATACACAAACATAGATGCGATGATTTTGATTGTGTTTATAAACACACACACACAAAATCATAGCTGGTGATGATCTTCATTGTGTTTATAAACACACACACAAACATAGATCCCGTGATCTTGATTATGTTTATAAGCACACACACACACAAACATAGATCCCGTGATCTTGATTGTGTTTATAAACACACACACAAAAACATAGATGGTGATTATCTTGATTGTGTTTATAAACACTCACACGCACAAACATAGATGGTGATGATCTTGATTGTGTTTATAAACACCACACAAACATAGATGCGACGATCTTGATTGTGTTTATAAACACACACACATACAAACATTCCTTTGAAGCAATTTGCTCTGTTTGAGAGAAGGACAGTGTCATCATCGTATCTGAGTTCTGGAAATATGTTCTTTTTATTTTAAAAGTACCGAACTTTATAAATTCGTCATCGATTTTGACATATACATATAGAACACACAGACATTATCTTACTACTCATACATGCACCACAAAAACAAAAAACATGCACATGTGCTCTTTGAACTCTGACCTTTCATTGTTCATCCCGCTCCCTCTGCTCAAAGAATGGAAAGTCATTGAGCTTCATCGAGCAAGGAGTCGAGACCACGTACATTTAATTCGTACGCTTGGCCACTTCAAAGCATTGAAATCAAGTTTGGCCAGGGACAGCAACTACTGGTCTGAATGCTCCTCTTCTCTGACAGCTATGCTTGAGTGAGTTGCGCTGCAGAAAATTCACCAAATCAATTCAGAGGAAGAGTATACATATACGGAAATACATAGCGTATCTGTATTTTTTCCTGTTAAGACAAGTATCTCCCGGATAGGGTAGGGCTGAATACTTGCGTTGCAGGCAAACATTTAGGACGAAACAGCACGAATAGTAGTTTCCAGTGGTTTAGACTGGAGACAAATATAATAAACGAATATTATTATAGAGGGAGACTTCCGAGGCGATAATTGAGCAAATCATTTCAGAGGAAGAGGTATGTTTACAGCACTCGGAAAAAATGACAAATAATCAACAACTGTAAAAATATGGACCAAAGCAGGATCGAACCCGTACTCAGTGGCACAGCGCCTAGCCACGAAAAGCCAAACGCTAGGGAACACTGCCACTCAGCTAACTAAAAAAATAGCTATTGAGGACAATGGCTTATCGCGCAGGTGTTCTCATGTCTATAGCATAAGGCTACGATCACAGCTCGAAAATACATAGTGTATCTGTATTTTTCCTGTTAAGACCAGCCTGTTTAAAGACATTTCATTAAAATACAAGGAGATAAAAACACAGACTCTACTGAAAGATGAGTAAAAGAAGATGATTAAAGGCAATAAAACATGAATTTAAACAAAATACGATATGACTAAAAATTACATTAGTTTAAAAAAATAATATATTATTAGCAAGAAACAAAAAAAAACAACTATAAAAATACATCATCATCATCATCATCATGTGCCATACCGGTTGGCGTAGGTGATCATGTCCCTCCACAATCTTCTATCTACAGTGCATCGTATCAGTTCTGTTGTTCACTGTTTTCCATGCCATGACCCCTATAAGCTGTGCAGTCTTTTCTCTCTTTGTCGTCCGTGATCTCTCTTCCTTTTATTTTGCCAGCTGTAACCCAAGTATTCCAACTTTCCTCTTCTCATGATGTGCCCGAAAAATGTTGATTGCATCTTTCTTATGTTTTTTAAGTGCTCCCTTTTTGTGTTGGCCTCTTTGAGAACTTCCTCATTGGTCTTTTTACACCTCTATATTGCACCGATGCACTCTCTTTCTCACTTCTGTTGACATAGATTTGTTACATAAAACGTTTTTCATTTTCTGAAATGCTATTATTTATTCATAAAAATACAAGATTTATAGAAAAAGCAAGACGAAAAAAACTATAAAATATTTATATTTTTTATAAATAAAAACTGAGTTTTTATAGTAAAAGAATGATTAATAAAAATTAAAGTATGAGTAGAAACAATGAGGAAAAAATACAAGACCAGTCTTACTTTCTTTCTTTCTTTCTTTCATTCTTTCTTTCTTTCTTTCATTCATTCTTTCATTCATTCATTCATTCTTTCTTTCTTTCTTTCTTTTTTTCTTTTCTTCTTTATTCCTTTCTTAACTTTTTTTCTCTTTTTACTTTTCATCTTTTCCTTCACCGTATCTTTATCACCCGCCGTCATATTAGTTTTAATCGCGGTAGCTCAGTGGTGATAACTTGTAAATGTTCCCTCAAGCGGCTTCCAGATATTTCCAGTAAAGTAAGACGGCCTGTAGTGATGCCAACCAAATCGCCCATCAAATGTAGCCACAGAAAAACACGAACAATAACACCTTCCTTACTCATCCCAGAACCCTGGAGGTTGTTGGTATCTACAGACTTCTTCAATCTTCTCAATTTCTCTCCAGCATCATTCATTCCTCTTCACTCTGCGAAATCGTGACCTGTTCAAAAGTTGAATATGTCAGACCACCGTGACAGAGATTGGAGCCTCATAACGTAGCATTCCAAAGAAAGCCATGGAGAGAAATTATAACTATTACTTTAGGAACGTACTAAAAATAGCTACATTGAATGTTAGGACCTTATACCAACAAGGAAAATAGGCATGGCAAAAAGTAATCTTGAAAGTAATGCCATGAAAAATATATTATCAACAAAACAAATAACACCAGGGCTGAAACTAAGAATAGCAAATTGTTACATCTTCTCAATATTCATATTTGGTGCAGAAACATGGAGAATATATGTGGATTTATAGAAGAATAGGTAGAATTGAAAAGAAAGAAAAGAAAACAAACGATGAAGTTTTAAAAACAACTAAAAATAAAAAAGAACTGCTAAATACAATTCAGAAAACACAAATGAAATTTTTAGGGCATGTTAAAAGATACAACAACCTAATAAAAGTAATACTGGAAGGAAGGACGGACGGACGGACGGACAGATAGATAGACAGACAGACAGACAGACAGACAGACAGACAGACAGACAGACAGACAGACAGACAGACCCCTGTGCACATGGCAGCCAGGAGAAAAAAAGGATGAACAGGCAAATTCAGTTCCTAGTCTCTAGGAATATATAAATATTTTATATATATAAATATATATATATATATATATATATATATATATTTTTTTTTTTTTTAATACAAACCTTCGGTAACTTGACAGTTAGTTCGCTCGATACCGACCACAAGGGAGATGTTTCAATTTCTAGAGATGGAAGTTTTTTTTTTCTTTTCGAACCGACAGGGCTGATGAATTCACCAAACTCAAAAAATGGATTTTAATAAATGTAAGGGTTCCCACCACGTCATGCTAGACATTATCGGGGTGATGGTGTTAGTGACCATATTTTTCTAGGTCCACGGCACATTTTTGAGTAATGTGGTCGGTTCACTCCAGGCCGCCTTTACCTCCCAGAAAAATCTCAGGTACCCATTTTTTAGAGGCAGGGTGAACCCCAGAACGTTGTCAGTCAGAAAAAAAAACCCACCACTGCTGGGAATCGAACTCGGCCCCTTCTAGTCAGGAAGCGAGCACACTAACCACTCAATTACCGAGGCTTCGAAAAAATGGATACCACAGAGTTTTACTTAGAAAGTAGATCCGTCTCAAACGTTTGACACCCGCTGCTTTCCTGGTCCATCATCTACTGGCCAGACCCTCATTGTAGTTCTATCTATTGCCCTTTCGAGCCGGAGATATGGCAGAACCACAATCTCAAAAACAGAAACCTTGCGTGCCAAAATGTTACATATTGCGGAGATCACTGCTTCCAAAATCTATGGCTCTGTTTCCATAACAATACTTTTTACAATGACCGCTTGTCAAGCCATCGATCAACCTCCTTAGTCGCCTCTTACGACATGCCTGGAAGGTCACAGTGTCACTATTCTTTACTTCCCTCATGAGGCACCGGTAACACACATTGTAGTTACGATAGTTTAAATCTGGTCCACTCTGAATCTCTAATAGAAAGTATAAGAAGATAAAGACAGTTAAAATTGTCTTGCATAAACTCGCTATGAACTAAAAAATACGAAACTTTTGATTCATAAAGTGAAAAGAATCTTATGCAACAAATCTATGTCAATAGAAGTGAGACAGAAAATCCATCGGTGCTATATTGAGCCAATTTTGACCTATGGAAGCGAATCATGGAGAGTAAAAAAACAAAGGAAATTAGAGGCCACAGAGATGGGATTTCTCAGAAGAATGTTGAAAGTTCCCTGGACAGCTGAAAAGACCAAAGAGGAAATTCTCAAAGAGGCCAACACAAAAAGACAGGTCCTAAAAACCATCAGAAAGAAATAATCAACATTTTTTTGGGCACATCATGAGCAGAGGAAAGTTGGAATACTTGGTTACAACTGGCAAAATACAGGGAAAGAGAGATCGCGGACGACAAAGAGAGAAAATACTGCACAGCTTATAGGGGTCATGGCATGGAAAACAGTCAACAACAGAACTGATACGATGCACTGTAAATAGCAGAATGTGGAAGGACATGATCGCCTACGTCAACCGGTATGGCACATGATGATAATGATATTAAATCACTGAGAACCTAGCCACACAACAATATTCTCAGTTCTGCACCCATGCTATAATTTTGCGGCGCAAACTTTGAGAATCACTGGGCTAGAGTGATACCAACCATTTTATCCATAAAATTTGCCAATGGCTTTTGAAAAACGTAGGCACTAATACCATATTCGTTTTAGGGCGTGGCAGGAAGCCTTGTTTTACTCACTTGCATCTGCAATAAAATCCTTTCGAGCTCTCCCGAACAGAGTAAGTCAATTGACATCTGCGACCTTAATCAATGAATCATTAATTTCAACACTTCTTACGTTATATTTAAAATGCCACATGTACATTACGTCACACAGCTGTGTACAAGTACAAGTAAAAAATAAGTAGATAGCCCCCGTCACGCCAAGTGGCATATAGGGAATATGGTGTTAGTGACCATAATTTTTACAGACCTTCGGCACATGATTTTTGGGGTAATGTGGTCGGTATTACGCCCGTGCCGCTTACTTTCCCAGAAAAAATCCGGTACCCATTTAAGGCTGGGTGAACCCGGAAGCCGTTTGTTGAGATCGAACCCTACCTCTTGTCCTTTGTAGTCCAGTTCACTAACCACTGAGCTATCGCGGCTCCCTTATGACAGAAAGGTCCGCCATTAATTTTCCTAATTTCAAATAAGCCAACATGCGAGGATCGGTTTCCTGAAAATGAGTTACACAATTCTTTTGTAGGTTAGATAAGTCGATATGAGCAAGGTGATGTTGCTTTGAATTCAGTATCGGTGTGTGTGAGAGTTGAATAGTAGACACTATTGAAAAGGTTTGTAGGAAACGGTAGAAGTAGAGGAGGAAGAAAATAGTGACAAAGAGCAATGAAAATATTAAATAAAGAAATTAAACATAACAAATAACTGACTTATAAACTTATAAAATATTTGGGAACTTTGTTAACCTCAGACGGAAGATGTACAAAAGAGGTGAGATGCAGAATGGTTTAGGCAAAAGCAGCTTTCAAAAAAAAAAAATGAGGAAGATACTATGCCATCCATTTTGGACAATAGAAACAAGAAAATGACTTCTTAAATGTTATGTAGAGCCAGTCTTAACATATAGACGTATATCGTGGATAATAGGACAACAGACAAGAAAATCAGTGGAGTCCGTAGAAATGTGGTTTTACAGAAGAATGTTGAGAATACCATGGGCAGCTAGGAAGAGTAATGAAAACGTTCTGAAAGAGGTCAAAGCAAAAAGAGAGCTAATTTCCAATATTAGGAAGAAACAATCATCATTTTTTGGCCATGTAATGACAAGAGAACAACTGGAATATATTGTAACAACTGGGAAAATTGAGGGACGAAGAGATAGAGGGAAGCAAAGAGAAAAGATACCAGACAGCTTAAGAGAATAGCTTGGCAGAAGGTCAACAACAGAAATGGTAAATAACTGTCGAGATCGAAAGTTGTAGAGAGACATGATCACCTACGCCAGCAGGCCCGGTACTTGATGATGATGACTTATAAATACTATGGTACATCCGAAATTAAAACACTATGGCCACGTCAGAAGACACAGTTGGCTGGAAAGAACAATAATGGAAGGCATGGTTCCTGGACACAACTGGGACAAACGAAGAAGAAGGTGGTTTCAAGACATTAAGGAGACCTTGAGCATGACAAAAGAAGAAGGTGGTTTCTAGACATTAAGGAGACCTTGAGCATGACAAGAGAAGAAGACATTAAGGAGACCTTGAGCATGACAAGAGAAGAAGTTGGTTTCGAGACATTAAGGAGACCGTGAGCATGACAAGAGAAGAAGGTGGTTTCAAGACATTAAGGAGATCTTGAGCATGACAAGAGAAGAAGGTGGTTTCAAGACATTAAGGAGATCTTGAGCATGACAAGAGAAGAAGGTGGTTTCAAGACATTAAGGAGATCTTGAGCATGACAAGAGAAGAAGGTGGTTTCAAGACATTAAGGAGATCTTGAGCATGACAAGAGAAGAAGGTGGTTTCAAGACATTAAGGAGACCTTGAGCATGACAAGAGAAGAAGGTGGTTTCAAGACATTAAGGAGACCTTGAGCATGACAATAGAAGAATGTCGTTTCAAGACATTAAGGAGACCTTGAGCATGACAAGAGAAGAAGGTGGTTTCAAGACATTAAGGAGACCTTGAGCTTGACAAGAGAAGAAGGAGGAGATCTGGCTAGAAGCGGAGATTCTTTCCAATGGATGTGGTGAATGCAACGTTTTGCAGCGGACATTATGCCTGACAATAATGATGATGTCGATAGTAAAGGATGATGATGGTGACGATAAATGATGATAATGATAGATGATGATGATGATGATTATGATGATGATGATGATGATGATGATAAGGATGATAATGATGATGATGGATGATGATAATAATGATGCTGATAATAATGGATGATGGTTGTGAAAAAGAAACCAAGCTATATATATATATATATATCATCTCTTCGAGTTAGACAAAATAAAACTATATTCATGGAAAAACTATAGCACTAAAGAGTAGAACCAATCAGGCCATAAAATAATTAAAGATAAATAAATTCCAAAACAATACCATAAAAGTGAGAACATTCCAAGGAATGGTTAATAACTATGACCTTTACCATGTTAAATTCAGTCTAGGAATTAAACTAAAAGGAAACAGACAGAAGAAAAAAAAACAACTTACCAACAGTACACGTAGTTACAATAAAATTATGTCAAAAAGAAAGTAAACATTTTGAGAACATGCAATCGGGCAAATAATCAAATGAGGATTATAATGATGCAGATGAAGCGAGAAATGTTTTAATACAGACTTGGAAAAGGCAGCCCAAATTTTTTTTTGATGGGAAGTCTGGAAAAGATGTTGGTTTGAATAGTTAAAACAAGAAAAATAGAAGGTCGATGGTAAAGAAGTATACAGTGGACAGATTTATTGGGTAGTTTGAAGACTGTGATGCATAGTTTTTAAAGGCTTAAAGGTTTGGAGTGAAATCCAGGAATAACCCCACAGTTTGTGACGTCTTCTACTATGCGAGCAATAGAGAGTTGACGTTATTTTACCCACAACCGCCCCTACTCGAAAAGCTGAAAATGTTATAAATATTGGATGATTCATTTTAGCACGCGGGTCTACGTAAACTATAGATGGCTGTGGTTAAACGGTGCAGCACAGGTAAGATCAGTGAATGAAAGTGTTATAGAACGAGGGCAAGATCGAGGGTTCTAATGAATCATAATATGCGAGAGCTCTCTGAAATAGACCAATGGTTCTCTGCAGGGACAATAATCGACGGCACTTTACATGGACAATACACGACGTCTATCTGCAAGGACAATATTCCACAGCTCTCTGTAAGGACAATACACCACGGCTCTCTGCATGGACAATACGCGACGGCTCTCTGCATGGACAATACGCGGCGGCTCTCTACATGGAGAATACACCACGGCTCTCTGCATGGACAATACACCACGGCTCTCTGCATGGACAATACACCACGGCTCTCTGCATGGACAATACACCTCGGCTCTCTGCATGGACAATACACCTCGGCTCTTTGTATGGACAATACGCGACGGTACTCTGCATGGACAATACGCGACGGCTCTCTGCATGGACAATACACCACGGCTCTCTGTATGGACAATACGCGACGGCTCTCTGCATGGACAATACGCGACAGTAAAGGTAAAGTACGAGACTTACGGCTCTTAGCACGCGAGTTTACACTACGGCTCTCCGCCTATCCAGAAATGTTCGAGATCTGTATAAATATATATATATATATGTTCGCTGTACAAAGAAAATAGATCTGGTGATATTACACATCCTTGCTGTGCTCCTTGACTTATTTGCTGACATTCGCCATGTTTGTTTTCTATTCTAATGCTGCATTGTGTTCCAGTATCTATATAATAATAATATCCTCAGATCTATCATCCATCCATCCATCCATCCATCAGTCCATCCATCCACCCGTCTGTCTGTCTGCTGCCTGCCTGTCTGCCTATCTGCTATCTATATTCTATCTATCTATCTATCTATCTATCTATAATCTATCTATCTATCTATCTATCTATCTATATCTATCTATCTATCTATTATCTATCTCTATCTATCTATCTATCTATCTATCTATCTATCTATCTATCTATCTATCATATCTATCTATCTATCTATCTATCTATCTATCTATCTATCTATCTATCTATCTATCCATCTATCATCCATCCATCCATCCATGTATCTATCTATCTATCTATCTATCTATCTATCTATCTATCTATCTATCTATCTATCTATCTATCTATCTATCTATCTATCTATCTATCTATCTATCTATCTATCTATCTATCTATCTATCTATCTATCTATATATCTATCCTCCATCCATCCATCCATCCATCCTATCTATCTATCTATCTATCTATCTATCTATCTATCTATCTATATATCTATCTATCTATCTATCTATCTATCTATCTATCTATCTATCTATCTATCTATCTATCTATCTATCTATCTATCTATCTATCTATCTATCTATCTATCTATCTATCTATCTATATCTATCTATCTATCTATCATCCATCCATCCATTCATCCATCATTCATCCATCTATCTATCTATCTATCTATCTATCTATCTATCTATCTATCTATCTATCTATCTATCTATCTATCTATCTATCTATCTATCTATCTATCTATCTATCTATCTATCTATCTATCTATCTATCTATCTATCTATCTATCTATCTATCTATCTATCTATCTATCTATCCGTCCGTTCGTCTGTCTGTCTGTTTGCCTGCCTATCTTGTCTGTCTGTCCATCTATATATGATCTTTACATGGACCATACACTACGTCTCTCTGCATGTACTATGAACGAATAAATGTTGCAGTGTAAGTAAATAAAATAGATCAAAGCTGTTGCAAGAAAGAAATTAGAAACGAAGAAGAGAAAATAGTGATGAAAGAAAATTGCAGCCAAAAGATAGTGCATAAAAAAGTACTCAATCAGCGAATGACATCTTTTCTAAAAAGAACATACAAGAAAACATGTAAAACGCAAACATAACTAACGCTTCATGAAAAATGTGAAAGAATGAAAACAGGCGAAAACACTAAACTATCAAAGATAACGAAATACGCAAAGGACGGACAGACAGAAAATAGATTGATTCAAAAGCAGATGTCTGTAAAAAGAAACGATGAAAGAGAAACAAGATTTAAGAGGGTGTACACAGAAATCAAAAGAATGACTAATAAGAATACATAAAAGTCACAGATGGTGGGTGTATTGTAAACAAAAACAGTAGAAGTGCTAACTAGCAATGAGGATATTAACTACAGATGATAGGGACATATAAAACACACTGTTGGAGAATAAATGGAAAATAAACTAGCAATATAATTCATCCATCAATCCATCCATTCATCCATCACTCCATCTCTCCGTCCATCCGTCTTTCCGTCTGTCTTTCTATCTGTCTTCCTATCTGTCTGGCTGTCTGTCTGACTTTCTGTCTATCTGTCTATCTGTCTGTCTGTCTGTCTATCTGTCTGACTTTCTGTCTGTCTGCCTGTCTATCTGTCTGACATTCTGTCTCTGTCTTTTTTTTCTATCTGTCTGACTTTCTGTCTGTCTATCTGTTTGAATGTCTGTCTGTCTGTCTGTCTGTCTATCTGTCTGTCTGTCCCTTAGAGCAGCAGACAAAATAAAAAGAGCAGAAACTCCAAACTCGCTCTGTCTAACTATCTTTCCTATCAAGTGTCAGACCTTCCGCAGAACCCGCAATGTATCTCGCAACACGTCCCTACTCGGGTCGAGCTGCTTAAACTCGTCAAGTAATCTCTTTATCTTGTAGCGTAGGTCAGTACCTACTGCAGTACCGAGCCCCTCTATTATGTCACAACCCTGTTTATGATCAGCAAAGCACTAAGACTATAACATCATCATCAAGCACCATGTCTACTGGCGTAAGTGATCATGTCTCTTCACATCTTTTGATCTCGACAGTTATTTATCATTTCTTTTTGTTGACCAAGATAAGGCCAAGCCATTCTCTTAAGCTGTCTGGTATCTTTTCTCTTTGCTTCCCTCTATCTCTTCATCCTTCTATTTTTTGATTGTCACAATATATTCCAGCTGTTCCTTTCTCATTACGTGGCAAAAAAAAAAATATGATTGTTTCTTTCCGACCACATTACCCCAAAAATCATGTGCCGAAGGTTTGTAAAATGTATGGTCACTAACACCATGTTCCCTATAAGCCACATGGTGTGTGTGTGTAATTGGGGGGGGGGGGTCTCTTTACTTTACTTTTATTATTAATGTTACTTTAATAATCCTCTTTGGAAGAGTCTTTCCATTGAGATGATCATTATTTCTGATTTCTTCCGGTTTACCTTAGGTTTACTGTGTTAATTATTTTGACTAAATTAAGGTATTTCAACATTTTTTTCATAAGAATGATATATTAGTTACCTATTGAACGTGAGATAAGTTTGCTAACAAATAAATTCGTCACAATCTCTATCTAATTAATTTTTTAAAAAGCTTCTTTTTTCTTCTTATTATTTTCTTTGGAAGCGAGACCATTTTATTTCAGAAATGGTAATTCTACAAACTATCTATAATGTCTCGTTATGGAGGATTGGCTGGTTTCAAGACAAGACGCTGGACTCGTGACAGAGAGGTTGGTAAGTTCAAATTCCGGCTGCATCAGTTTGGATTTATGTTTGTGCTTTCTTTCCGCGGTAACCACCCTCGGTCTCAGCAGCGAGGTCTGGCTTGAGAAATAAATTACTCATCGAGGGAAATAAAAATAAATATGAGTACCTCCTAAGTCGGCGTTATCTGCATGTGCGGCGAGGGACCCAAGTGCACACGGCTGCCAGAGAAAAACAGATTAACGAATTCAAATTCAGTTCCTAGTCTCTAGGGACTTCGCAAGAGGTGAAACCTGGCGAACGAAAAAAAAAATGTGTCCCGTTCTTGACATCATCATCATGTGCCATACCAGTTAAGTACCGGTGATGATGCTCATCCACACGACTCTATCAGCAGGGCATCGTATCTATAATTTTTTTTTTTAATATTTACCGTGCTACACAAAGCTATCTAATATTTTGCGTGGGGGTGGAGGGTTTACGGCATAGAAATACGAAACAGCTGTAAACTAGATGATACGAAAGAACAAGATGTAGTGGCATTATCAAGGGAACCAGTTACCCCCCCCCCCCACCCCCCCACCCACCCACACACACACATTTCGTACCTTTACCCAGATATGTGTCTGTCCATCCGGGGTATTCGCCAGTGTATTCTTAGTCCAGTTGACAGCCGACAATGCTCCTACAAGGAGACAAATTATACTAAATGAATATTATTATAGAGGGAAACTTACGAGCCGATAATCAACGAATCAATTCAGAGGAAGATGTATGTTTCACCGAGTGCTGTAAACATGCCTCTTCCTCTGAATTGATTCAATGCTCGGACAAGTACCCTCAGAAAAGTCACTTGAATGTATTTACCTTCTCTTACCTATACTTCTGTCTTACCTATATGTTATCGGTAGGTATTTTTATTTGCTTTTTTTTATCTATAGATATGAATGTTGTGTCCATTGATCCAGGTGAAGGCCTCCTGGGCCGCAGCGTGGTTTTGATTTTGTATAGGCAAAGGTAAAGGTAAAAGGTAAAGGTAAAAGGTAAAGGTAAAGGTAAAAGGTAAAAGGTAAAGGTAAAAGGTAAAAGGTAAAAGGTAAAGGTAAAGGTAAAAGGTAAAGGTAAACGTTAAAAGTAAAGGTAAAGGTAAAAGGTAACGGTAAAGGTAAAAGGTAAAGGTAAAAGGTAAAGGTAAAAGGTAAAGGTAAAGGTAAAGGTAAAAGGTAAAAGTTAAAGGTAAAGTTCGAGAATCGAAGTCTTCTTAGCAAACGAGTTTTCATTCACATGTACTCGGTCGTCTGTCCTTAAGTGCTCGTAGACTCATCGAAACTCACGATGCTAGGCGGCATTCCTCACCTTCCCAGAGTGATACTCTGGTACTCATTTATGCCAGCGGCTATTATTTTTGTCCAACCATGAGTACAATTAACACTTCTTCCAGTTGGAATCGAACACGGGTTGTCCGAACGTCGGTAGCCCAATCGAGTGGCTTTCCGAACTAGGTACCGATGCCCCCTTTTTGATTTTGCGATGTCTCACATACGCAAAGATGTAACAATATCCGCTTTTCCTCCTTTCTTACTTCTCATGTATATCTACTCTCTTCATAGTCTGCGATGTCTTTTACCCTGTATTTTGCCAGTTGTAACATTGACATACAAACTCAACAATCACAATCCATTAAAAATATTCAAACAACAAAAGGGAAGCAACTTGGACATTGCAGATTTAATTTCTAACCAATTTTTTTACAAAATAATCTAAGACATCGCTTTCAAGGGAACATAAAAACTGTATCTGGACATATCTGAAGCGGCTGACAGCACAACGAAACGAAATATGTCAATTAATTACAATACCAAATCATTGATACCTTATTATATGACAGTGAAATGATAACACCGCATATAATTAATAACAATAAGTAGCATAAAATATCTGACAAAAACATTTGAGACATTAATATTTAACAGGAGTAGATACTAGTAGTTTCTGGTACATATTTGTACAACATTTAGGAACATATATTTCAGTTAACGTCACAATTTAAAGAAAGTCTATCTCTCAGACGTAGCTACGTTACAAACGAACAGGTTCATATAGGCCGATATGCGAATTATTAAAGAAAGGAGCACGCCACGACTTGAAATCAGCATAACATGTTCAAGAACAATAAAATCATAAGCAGTTCAACTACGTAACATCATGGAGTCATGGATATGTTATTGATGTTTTATGTTATCAAATTTGTAACGTTATGTTTATGTGGAAGCGGCTATAACCATAACATATTACAACGATAAATTCATTCGAATTAAGAACGAAAATAAAAAAAACAACCCACAAATTGATATCGAGAGACTGAGAGACAGATAGACATTTATGAAGATAATAGTTGCCAATTGTGATATCCTATTTTAAAAGATAACTAGAAAACATCGTAGATAATTACAATTAATATTAAAGTGAAAATTGAAATCTGAGAGCCTCGTTTCGGTAGCGCTGGACAAGCAGTCTTCATTCTCCTGTCCTCTAAGTCTCTTTCCACCTTGGAGGTTTTGGCTACTCTTTGGCGAGGCTCGATCTGTTTAACCACAGGCTAACATTTTTAGGTTATGTTACACCACAAACCTTTTTCTTCTTCCTCTTCTTTCCTTCCTCATCTGCCTTTCAGCGTCGAGGGGGAGATATAATTTACGGTCTTTGGCTCTTCTGTTCGCCTCTGCTGCTTTTATGTTTCTTAGTGCTTCTAATATTCCATCGACATCACAAATGCTATCAAAAAAATTAAAGTGAAAACTACTTTTGTGTTGTATTACCTATAAGTGTAGCTCTCCCCGCGACGGACGCCAGAAATGGAGAAATGCTGTAAAGATAGTTTGTTTTAATATTAAAGTTACAATGTAGCCTTATGTTGTCAGCTTATGAAGGGAAGTCCCTGAAAACCTCAACTAGCGGCACGTTACCCCTGCTTGAAAAAAACTGAATAGGTCACACTAGTGAAGGTTTTGCCAAGTTTTACGTTCTGTCCCCTGGCATTTCTAAAGTAATCTAAGATTATAACAAACTGCAAAATAGTCCACGTTTAGATACTTGAAAGATATTTGTGATCGCTCGTGGACCCTGGGGTTGGTCGTGGCGGTGTGAACCAAGATAACCACAACAATTTGAAATATGGGAGTCTGGCTCTTGTGGACAGAGAGAGAGAGAGAGAGAGAGAGAGATAGTGAGACTATTGAGCAATCTCACGTGTAATGGAATATTCACCGTAGAGGAGACATACATCTGACATTAGAGAATGAAGGACGCATGAGAAAAAAGAATAAAATAAACAGTCTGACACATTAATATTTATTTAGTTATTTAAAAAACATTAAGAAACCAAGTTTTCTCATTAACTTACAACAAACAAAGAAGAAAAAAAAGTCACGCGGTATCAAACAAACAAAATATTTATTACACTATTGCTGTTGATTCAATCCGGAACAACAAAATGAGTCTAAAACGATAGTAAATGGTTGCCACTTATGTCCTACCAAATAAATGCATTTCTTTCATTTCTCTTTCAAGGCGCAATGAAGCTGGTTAATAAATGAGTCTACTGTGGATCTATCTATCTATCTATCTATCTATCTAT
The DNA here is from genome assembly GCA_032433765.1 of Megaustenia siamemsis. Classification (NCBI taxonomy): domain Eukaryota; kingdom Metazoa; phylum Mollusca; class Gastropoda; order Stylommatophora; family Ariophantidae; genus Megaustenia; species Megaustenia siamemsis. The sequence continues at coordinate 37,590,566 of JAVIAB010000046.1, read as the reverse complement.
CTATCTATCTATCTATCTATCTATCTATCTATCTATCTATCTATCTATCTATCTATCTATCTATCTATCTATCTATCTATCTATCTATCTATCTATCTATCTATCTATCTATCTATCTATCTATCTATCTATCTATCTATCTATCTATCTATCTATCTATCTATCTATCTATCTATCTATCTATCTATCTATCTATCTATCTATCTATCTATCTATCTATCTATCTATCTATCTATCTATCTATCTATCTATCTATCTATCTATCTATCTATCTATCTATCTATCTATCTATCTATCTATCTATCTATCTATCTATCTATCTATCTATCTATCTATCTATCTATCTATCTATCTATCTATCTATCTATCTATCTATCTATCTATCTATCTATCTATCTATCTATCTATCTATCTATCTATCTATCTATCTATCTATCTATCTATCTATCTATCTATCTATCTATCTATCTATCTATCTATCTATCTATCTATCTATCTATCTATCTATCTATCTATCTATCTATCTATCTATCTATCTATCTATCTATCTATCTATCTATCTATCTATCTTTCGTTCGTCTGAAGTATTGTCTATATCTGCAATGTTGTTTCCTGTATAAATTTTACTGTCTTTTGTAATTCTTGCAGTGGCCCATATAGTTGTGTCTGTAATGGATTTTCTTCAGTCTACTATATTCAGTGCAGTCTTGAAGTATGTGTTCAGCAGTCTGGGGCGTCTGTCCATATGTACTAGTAGTTGATGTGCCGATCTTGAATTTTGTATACATGTGACTATGGAGTCGATTGTGTCCTGTTCTGAGGCGTATAATGATAACTTGTTCATATCTATTCATATTATGAAAGGCATCCTGATTTTGGTTCTTGTGGTCCTCTGATTGATTTGATCATCTGTTTCTTATAATGGTATGTAACCGGTGTATCCAGTTGTGCGCCTGTTGAACCTTCCTTTGCCAACTGATCTGCTTTCTCATTTCCTGGTATTCCACAGTGAGACAGGATCCACTGCAGGGCAACCCTGTGGTGCTTGCAGAGTTCAGTCAATAAGCTCTGCAGATGTGGTAATTTTCTGGATTGTAGTGCCTGGAGTACTGATCTTGCATCTACTGTGGATAAAAGATATTAATTCCCTTAGTGATGATTTCTCGTACTCATCATCATCTCATCATTATTGAGTGCTATCTCCGCATCGAAGGTTGGCTACCATCGACGGTCATTCCACTCTGTCTCTTGCTTTGATGGTGCAGGTTATCATACGCTGACTTGTCCATCTTTTGATGTTACTCCTCCACGTTTGTCTTGGTCTGCCTCTGCCTTTTTTATTGTATATATTCCCTTCCAAGATTACTTTTAGTAGGCTGTTGTGTCTTTTAACATATCTCGATCTACCCGTCTTTAATGATTATCTGGCGTATTGCTGAACACGTTACAAGCGGCTCGTATGTTTACCGTCGCTCTAACCAGGGTTGTTGGAGTAAAGAAGAGAGCCACTGTCACACATGTCGTTAGAAGTGACTAAGATGGTTCTGGTCAAGGTCTTCGTCGGTGCGACGGAGTTCGTACATCTGATCTGAAGCCATTTTCAATGTTTTCGCTAGTGTGTGACTAGCGTGCTTCACACTTGGGCATGTGCTAAGGAGGGTATCTGAGCACTATGTCCATTGTGCAATGAAGAGAGCTGTCGACTAGACTAAATACTAAAATAAACAAAACTAAAACGAACCATTGCCCAAACATGTAACGATAGCCAAGATAATGTTGGCGTTAACATCGTGTTCATCTATAAGACAAAATGGAAGCTGCACCGTTACTTTCTTTTCGTTTCCTTTTGAATCGTCCAGAACTTGATTGTAATTACACAAGAAAGATGAGAATTGATTGATCCATGTGTTGGCCGTTTTGACATATCAATGTTGTGTAAATGCTGACGTCATAGCCAACAATGCAAAATGGCTGCATGTCGCCATGTTTTTGCAGTGACTAGTGCAGTCGCTTAAACCGTTTCGTTTGTTTTAAATGTGTTTTTCCTCGGAAACTTGAGTGAAGAAGTCATTGTATACTCTCTATTCGATGGCATTCTTTGGAATCGTCGCCTGTGCTGACGATTAGGGCAGATGGTAGTTACAGTTATAGCTAGTCGAAGATTCCAGGATCACAGCAAACGAATGAAAATCCATAATTGCTCAACTGCCCGTGCCAGTGGAACCATTCGAATTAACATCTCATCGAATAACCAAACAATGAAAGGCAGTTGCAGTCCCCATCATAGCAAACACAGCACACGTCAAAAGACATAACGCGTATCAACACCGAAAGTGAACGCAACTGAACTGTCCTTCGTCATAAGATATCATCATTCACCGTAAGCAATCTGAATATAGAAACACCATCCGGATGAAAAGCGCAGCTCATGGTGTGCACAGAACACTAAACTCAGTAGTTCCGGCAGCAAGTCGGACTTGGAATATGAGGAAACTGCAACAGGTAGCATTTTTTTTCAGACAGTGCCTCAAGGTTCCTGCCGCCTTTCCGCCATATTGACCGGAAGTCTTGCATGGTAATTGACTTTGTCAAGAGAATTCGCTAACGTGCTTTTGTGGGAAGCTGTGACATGAGTGGAGCGCATGGTTCCCAACTGCAGTGAAACTGATTCCAAGAACAGAAGAGTGTACATATTACTGTCTTGTAGCTTTACTTGTCCATTGGCACCAAGCTACTTTCTCATGGTTCGATTGACTGAAGATATTATTTCACAACTCTTATTATGTTTAGTTTAGTTTAGCTTAGCTTAGTTTAGTTTAGTTTAGTTTAGTTTAGTTTAGTTTAGTTTAGTTCAGTTTAGTTTTCTTTAGCTTAGTTTAGTTTAGTTACATATTAATTTAGTTTATTTAATCGACAGGTCAAACTTACTGCACATCGTACAAGTCTGTACGTCCCCAGATCTCCTCCTAAGTATATCCTCTCAACATGTAGCGACTAACGACACCGGTGCTGTGTTGGTTGACAAGTCTTCTTTGGTTTCCTGCTTCAACGCTACCGTCTGGGATCTCCTCCCACCATGACATTGTATTCTTGCAGTTTGTTAATTCTCTCACTATAATACTATCTAACTACAGACCACACACTACAAAAACTGTGAGATGTTAAAATATATAGGATAAAAAACGTGACTTAAAGAAACGTAAAAAAATACGGGACAGCTACAACGAGCTCCTACTAATAAAAACATGTGTCTCTTTCTGAACGTACAAAATACAGTATAAACTGCAGACGAAAGAATAACTCTATTACTCCTAGTTAATAACTATTTAATGAAAGGAATCAGATTTAGCCTTTCTAATATATACTTGTGGCCAGATTTTCCCAAATGATCCAGCCTAAAGACTCAATTATGTACAGGAATTTCTTGCTTGAAATCAGTCTTTATATTTTAACTACTTAAACAAAACAAGTCTGACAGCTGAAATATATGAATGATAGTAAGTCCTCTGCAAAACATATTTTAGAGAGAATATTTTCAGTGTCTGACAAATTTCTACATCAAATCAACGTGAAAAAAACGACGCTAATATAGCCTCGGTTTGCTTAATATACACATAATAATATATAGTTTCTTTTAATCACATAATATGAATATTTTGTATAAGTCATAATCAGTCCCACAGCCTCATTTCATGACATGTTTACAGCACTCAATGGCTTATTTGCTTCTTCTTGATATGTTTCGCTGACATTATCACCATCATGTGTAATACCGGTTGGCGTAGGCGATCATTTCCTTCCACAGTCTTCTATCTACATCGTATCAGTTCTGTTGTTGACTGTTTTCCATGCCATGACACCAAGCTATCCAGTATTTTCTCTCTTTGTCGTCCGCGATCTCTTTTTCCTTGTATTCTGCCTGTTGTAACCAAGTATTCCAACTTTACTCTTCTCATGATGTACCCGAAAAATGTTGATTGTTTCTTTCTGAGGTTTTTTAGTAGCTCCCTTTTTGTGTTGGCCTCTTTGAGAACTTCCTCATTGGTCTTTTTAGCTGTCCAGGGAATTTTCAACATTCTTCTGAGAAATCATCCGTGACCTCTAACCGTCTTTTAATTTTTTTGTCTACTGTCCATGATTCGCTTCCATAGGTCAGAATTAGTTCTATATAGCACCGATGAACTCTCTTTCTCTTTCTTAGCTAATTCGCTAACATACATGTATAAGAATGTAAACTCACCATTTCACAAATGTAATCAATTAAAAGATGATACACCCTAACAATATGTTTCATAATTCTTCCTTCAGCATTTCATGTTTATAAATCAGCTTTACTTTCTTCTTCACTTTCAACCACTTCTCTTGCCTTTCAGCGTCGAGGGTTAATGATTTGTTCTGGTCAAAGCTCAGTAACATGATTACAGCCTGAGGCTCATTAATCAAGCCATGTCTAGTTCTGCCTTTTCTCACACTAAATATTATTAGTCTCGGAAGGAAGCTGTCCGATGGTGATCGCGTTACTTGCCCAAACCAGTTGATTGGATTTTTTTTAATGACACACACAATATCCAGCACTGATGTCGCCACAGCTGCTTTCTTTTTCTCGTAAATTGTTCTCTTTACCTTCTTCTCACTTTCAGTATTCGTTTCAACTATCGCACTTTCAGTATTCGTCTCAGCTATCGCACTTTCAGTATTCGTCTCAGCTATCTCACTTTCAGTATTCGTCTCAGCTATCGCACTTTCAGTATTCGTCTCAGCTATCTCACTTTCACTCTTCGTCTCAAATATTTCACTTTCAGTATTCGTCTCAACTATCTCACTTTCAGTATTCGTCTCAGCTATCTCACTTTCAGTATTCGTCTCAGCTATCTCACTTTCAGTATTCGTCTCAGCTATCTCACTTTCACTCTTCGTCTCAGCTATCTCACTTTCAGTATTCGTCTCAGCTATCTCACTTTCACTCTTCGTCTCAGCTATCTCACTTTCAGTATTCGTCACAACTATATCACTTTCAGTATTCGTCTCAACTATCTCACTTTCAGTCTTCGTCTTAGCTATCTCACTTTCAGTATTCGTCTCAGCTATCTCACTTTCAGTATTCGTCTCAGCTATCTCACTTTCAGTATTCGTCTTAGCTATCTCACTTTCAATATTCGTCTCAGCTATCTCACTTTCAGTATTCGTCTTACCTATCTCACTTTCATTGTCATGAATTGTGTTTTTTTGGGTTGTTTTTGTGTAGATTTTGTATAAAAAGCCTCATAATCATATTATATTCTCACTTTTATGAACATGTTACTAAATGTTACTTAGTAAAACATTACGTGTTTTTGGCCATTTCAATTCTCAGATTTCAATCATAACAATGAACAGCAAAAATTCGATTTAAATGTTAAATTGCTTCGTCATTTGATTGTCATTCAGTTGACTTTGAAGAAAACGGTAGGGTAGCTTGACTTTTTGGAGAACAGTGCAGGCACAGATGTACAGTGTGGGCCAGAATAAGTGCAACCAGTTAAAGATGCCTATGTAGCTTGTTCTGCATTGACACATGACCAAGGAAACAGAAGAAAACTATTTCAAGTGAACAAGTTGATTGTATTTGAATTACAATCTGATTCTTTCAGATATCATGAGGCTGTTTCGGGTACTTTGCAACTATTGTTGAAATATTAAAACAATTCAACTTGCATTGAAATAACTTCATCAACTATCTTCTGATCATTTCAGACATCTTTCGATATCTAACTCATCAATCTTAATCATGAATTTACTGTAAATGTAAAAAAAAAATATTCTGTTTTTGTCTTTTAATCAAACACTAATTTATGGCGGGAAATAAACAATATTGGCAGTTCTATTCTTCTGCGATCATGGCTAATTCAGGCTAGGATTCCGGACTCTCTTATGAAGGCAGCTGTCAGTTTAACTGATTCAGTTGCCTCGTATATTTTTTCTTCAGTTATATAATGAGCTCAGAAATCTTTTTCTTTTTCTTCATCTCATCTATCTATCAATCTTTATTTCGCTGGAAGTATTGTCTATATCATCTGCAGTGTCGTTTCCTGTATAAATTTTACTGTTTTGTAATTCTTGCAGTGACCCATATAGTTTTAAGACTTCATCACATATCCCTGTATGTTATAAGAGAGCTACCGACGGACTTCATCAACCTTGTCTATGAATATCTATTTTTAATCATTCTTTAGGACTCTGCGAGGTCGAGGTTTAGCCATTCTTTGATGTTATCTTCTCATATCTTGCTCTATCTATCTCTCCCTCCCCCACCTCCTTTCACAATTACTTGTAGAATAGATTCGTCGGGCCAGATAGTGGATATACATGCCCAAACTATTTCACTTTGCGTTTCTTCACATTAATAAAAAAAAATAATAATAAAATCATCACGTACTCCGCGTGTTTGGTGTACCCCAGCAACTATGTCATCTGGAAATAATTTCTTCAAAATTGCAACTTTTTATGCAATTCTATGACGTGTCATTAACTATCAACGTTTTTATTGTTCCTGTGGTCATTTCAAAACCCGCAACATTACTCTTAACTTTCTTACAATTATTTCTCTTTTTGCTTCAGCTCCCTCTTGCCCAGCATTCCCCTCTTAACCTTCACCACAGAACTCAACATCTCCCTCTTGCCCAGCATTCCCCTCTTAACCTTCACCACAGAACTCAACATCTCCCTCTTGCCCAGCATTCCCCTCTTAACCTTCACCACAGAACTCAACATCTCCCTCTTGCCCAGCATTCCTCTATTAACCTTCACCACAGAACTCAACATCTCCCTCTTGCCCAGCATTCCTCTATTAACCTTCACCACAGAACTCAACATCTCCCTCTTGCCCAGCATTCCTCTATTAACCTTCACCACAGAACTCAACATCTCCCTCTTGCCCAGCATTCCTCTATTAACCTTCACCACAGAACTCAACATCTCCCTCTTGCCCAGCATTCCTCTATTAACCTTCACCACAGAACTCAACATCTCCCTCTTGCCCAGCATTCCTCTATTAACCTTCACCACAGAACTCAACATCTCCCTCTTGCCCAGCATTCCTCTATTAACCTTCACCACAGAACTCAACATCTCCCTCTTGCCCAGCATTCCCCTCTTAACCTTCACCACAGAACTCAACATCTCCTACTTCATCTTATATTTTATTTCTACACGGACATTCGTGAAACCATGGAGTCATTCCTCTAACCATCTCAACACTAATGCTACTATTTCGTCACCCACATCAATGTAGATTACTTGCATTACATGACGACATGTCCACATAAAAATCAAGTAACGTCTAAAATAAAGATACATAGAAACTTTCATAATAAAGGATTGCGAGTGAGCGAAAGAGACCTGAATAATTCAAGATCAAATATTATTTATAGATTTCTGATGCTTTGATTTTGTCAGAAATTCCGTACAAAAACATAAATGATTATTTACAAGCGATATCATTAATAATAACCTAAGGAAATGATATTTCAAACATATACAGTCGTAATCCTTAAATAAAGAACATTGGAAAATCAAAACACAAACGGGGAATGAAACGCGAAAGAAACATTAATAAGAAACGTGCATTGTAATTAAATGACAATTGAGAGAAGTCATTCACTCTGATTTCAACAGCATATTAATAGTAAAAAGGGTACATGTTGGGTCCTGAAACTTAATACTGGCTTAATTCAGTGAGTTGTTGACTTTTCATGCGGACATTATTTTGAGCACTATCTGTAAAGTAAGTCTGTAAATAAGTCAATATGGGCAAACTTTGAACGCCAATAAATATAGTAGTTTTTTTTCAATTGGCACAACAAACAGGTGTTTGATGGGTGTCACGTTACATGGAAACTATAATATGTTCGACCTTCTGCACGATTAAAGGTTTCTTTATAATCAGGTTTATCTTTACTCTATGATACCTGATTACCATTCGGGCTGAATAACAGTTACATTTATAAGTAGGCACCGTAATGTTAGTAGTGATAGACGCTTAAGTTCAGTAATAATCACTCATTAAATTCTTTCAGTACTGAAGGTTGTTATCAATTTAGCGCTATATATTTCAGGGACACAATTTTTAATGATTTTAAATATCAATCTACATGTATATAATTATCTAACACTTAACATATTATATATGAATTTCCTTATAACTAAACAAGAAATTAGATTTCACCAATACCAAGATGATGCAAGATATGTAAAAAGAATATGGTTTGATGACAGTTTACACTAATCAAATTGAGTGTGACGCACTGTGCGGCTAAACGTACATAACCAAAAATCAGCATGACGCATGGGGCGTCGAAACGTAGGGAAAGAGTTGAATACAAAATAAGTGCATGAACAAACATTTAGAAATGATCCACTTTGACGATGAATCTACTAAGAAAAAATTAATTAATTATCTAACTTCCGGGTTAAAATGGCTATTTATTTTTTTGTATAAGCAACATTTTGTATTGTACTGAGCGACGCTAAGAGAGAGAGATTCTTTGTCAAGAAATCATTCCCACTCATTAACTATAGACCTATATCTAACTTTAAGGTGCTTGAAACATCTTGAGTTATCTTACAGAATTCTGAGTAAATACAGCATGGTTATGTCCCTTCCTTATATGTTTCTGCACAGACTCTTGTGTAACGACCAATTCATTTTACAACGCTGGACACAATTCAACTGTTTGTATATAAATAACGAATTAACGAAAAAGAAAACATGTAAACAAATTCAACATATATTTTCTTGTGCAGCATTTGAACATCACCATCTTGTACATATGCATAATATGTTCCCTGTTTAAGAGTTTACTTCCGGCGCACACACACATTTTTACAGATAAATGTGTACTCAATAAGATGTCATCACCAGACATAAGATTCCATTAATTTGTTTATAGCAATTATTTGAACAAATGTGGGGGAAAACAAACATATCAAACAGATGTTTAATTTATAATACTACACGCGTTTATCGTGTAGTTATTTCTGTGTTTACAATGAACCACACACACACACACAAATGCTTATACATGTATATATATATATATATATATATATATATATATATATATATATATATATACCTATATATATATATATAAGAAATACTTGAATATATCCACCCGATAATGTAACATTAAAAAATGATTTAATAATGAGAGTGTATAACAAACATCAAACCTATGAGTAGTATATGTACGGTGTATGATTCATCTCTACACTTCCGATGTTAATATTTAAGCTCATATACAATATATTAACAATTCTAATTAGTAAAATAATAATAGTTTATTGAACGTATTAAGCTGCTAAAAGAGAGAAGAAGTAATAATTAAAAATAGTGACAGGAATAATAATAGTTTTTTGTAAAATCAGTAAGGGGAAACAATATTATTAATAAATTAATAATAAACAGAAGGGAGGAAAATAATATTGGTACAAATTAACAATAACATATATGATTGTTATTATTTGTCATTATTATACCAGTCGTGAAGAATCGCAAATGAATTTAAAACAATAATAAATATATTGAAATAAACTTTAACAATAAAAGTCGTGATACAAATTATAATAGCAAGGATACTAACAAGAACCTAAAATAATAATAAAAATGCCCTTTCCTAATATCCCTGTCTGTGATGTTCAGTTATATAAATTTACATAAAATATAGATCACATATTTGCCATAATCATATAAAAGCAATATATTTGACATATTATTAGTTATTATTTCAATACCACACGCACAGACACTCACACCAGCACACATACATATAATTCAAACGCATTCCTAAAGAAGAAAAAAAATACGTCTCAATATACAATTTTAACTTGTACAAATTAGCCATCCAATCCACGTTTATAAAAGCTAGTCTACGTCACAAGAAACACCATGTTCATAGTCTCCGAAATTAAAATGTTTTTTTTTTTCTCTCTGGAAAAAAATATATAAACAACAGAAGAAGGGGGAAAACAATAGGCACCGGAACTTATAAATTTGTTAGTTGAGTTAATAGCTGAGTTCTTGAGTACTCCTCTGCGCTGTACACACCATTTATTCTTTTCAACAATCAAGTTACAGATTTGTATAGCATTGCTGAAAACAAAAGTAAAACTAAAAAAAAAAAAAATATATTGAAAAAACCGGATAAATAGAAACTGAAACACCAGATTAAACAACCATTATTGTGGTATTGTAAACATTCTTCTATCTGCTGAAAAAATGCACCATCACTTCAGAATTGGGGGAGAGGATTATAACAATGAGGTAATGCTGCAGGGATCTTGTTATTTCGTACAGCGGATACATAACACAAGAACAAAGCAAGGTAAACAATAAGAAGGAACCAAGATCTACATGAAGACCATATTTAAATCCATTAACATAATAATAAGTAAACTAAAGTACCCCCGTCACACCAAGTGTCGTATAGGGAATATGGTGTTAGTGACGATAAATTTTATAGACCTTCCGCACATGATTTTTGGGGTAATGTGGTCGGTATTACGTCCGTGTCGCTTTATTTTCCCAGAAAAAAAACAGGTACCCATTAAAGGCTGGGTGAACCGGAATCCGTACGTTGGGAAAGAGCCCTACCTCTTGTCCTTTGTAGTCCAGTTCTCTAACCACTGAGCTATCGCAGCTCCCATAAAAGAATAATACACGGCTGTTAATTTTCATCACAAAGTGGCATTTTAGCAATGATCTTCAAAATTTGTGCAGTATTTATCGATGCAGATACTCTGAACCTAGTACATTTCTTTCATTTTGAAAACTGATATTTGATGACAGTGGTTTCAATTTGTATCACCATACGCTGAAACTAAAGCCTATTAGCTTTATAATTAAGTCAATATTTATGTTTTCGTGATATTTGTGTATTTGATGGACAGTAAAGATACAAATGAAGAGACGAGTAGAGGGCGCAGAGATGGGATATCTCAGAAGAATATTGAAAGTTATCTGGACAGCCACAAAGACCAACTAGGAAATTCTCAAACAGGCCAATACAAAAAGGGAGCTCCTAAAAACCATCAGAAAGAAACAATTAACATTTTTCGGGCACATCATGAGAAGAGGAATGTTGGAATACTTGGTTACAACTGGCAAAATACAGTGAAAGACAGATCGCGGACGACAAAGAGAGAAAATACTGGATAGCTTGGTGTCATGGCATGGAAAGCAGTCAACAACAGAACTGATACGATGCACTGTAGATAGAAGATTGTGGAAGGACATGATTGATTTTTCCAACCGATATTGCACATGATGCTTATGATGAATAGTTGATACTCATAACAAAATGATCAAAGACCTATTAATGTTGTCAGCTTTCGGGAACGCAATATTAAGTTATGCATAAAAGTGTGTAATTTTACACTTTTACGGTAGCATTTCTTCTAATGAGGATAAATGTGTACTAGACAGAGCATACATATTTTAACTTTTTAGAAATACACAAATTATTAAATAAACTACACTGTCATCAAAGGACAACAGTGAAAAAATAAAACTATGCTGGAAATAGAAGGCAATAAGATGTAAAGTCCTGGACAAGATCAACATATATTTAGCAGCGACATGTGGAATGCTGGGAGGCAGACTAGTAAAAGAATAAAATCATGACATGAGCGTACGGACAGGGAACTATTCGAATTTTGACATGAGAGTACGGCCAGTGAACTATTTGAATTATGACATGAGAGTACGGACAGGGAACTATTCGAATTATGACATGAGAGTACGGACAGGGAACTATTCGAATTATGACATGAGAGTACGGCCAGTGAACTATTCGAATTATGACATGAGCGTACGGACAGGGAACTATTCGAATTTGACATGAGAGTACGGCCAGTGAACTATTCGAATTATGACATGAGAGTACGGACAGGGAACTATTCGAATTATGACATGAGAGTACGGCCAGTGAACTATTCGAATTATGACATGAGAGTACGGACAGGGAACTATTCGAATTATGACACCATAGAATGGTCAGGAAACTATTTGAATTGTGACACCAAACAATGGCCAGGAAACTATTTGAATTATAACACCATAGAATGGTCAGGAAACTATTTGAATTATGACACCAAAGAATGGCCAAGGAACTATTTGAATTATGACACCAAAGAATGGTCAGGAAACTATTTGAATTGTGACACCAAAGAATGGCCAGGGAACTATTTGAATTATGACACCAAAGAATGGCCAGGAAACTATTTGAATTATGACACCAAAAAATGGCCGCGGAACTATTCGAATTATGACACCAAAGAATGGCCAGGGAACTATTCGAATTATGACACCAAAGAATGGCCAGGGAACTATTCGAATTATGACACCAAAGAATGGCCAGGGAACTATTCGAATTATGACACCAAAGAATGGTCAGGGAACTATTCGAATTATGACACCAAAGAATGGCCAGGGAACTATTCGAATTATGACACCAAAGAATGGCCAGGGAACTATTCGAATTATGACACCAAAGAATGGCCAGGGAACTATTCGAATTATGACACCAAAGAATGGCCAGGGAACTATTCGAATTATGACACCAAAGAATGGCCAGGGAACTATTCGAATTATGACACCAAAGAATGGCCAGGGAACTATTCGAATTATGATACCAAAGAATGGCCAGGGAACTATTCGAATTATGATACCAAAGAATGGCCAGGGAACTATTCGAATTATGACACCAAAGAATGGCCAGGGAACTATTCGAATTATGACACCAAAGAATGGCCAGGGAACTATTCGAATTATGACACCAAAGAATGGCCAGGAAACTATTCGAATTCTGGCACAATGCCTCAGGGTATATAAGTAAAGAATGTAGATAGATACATTTTTATTTGCGAATAATATAGAACACAAGATATCGCGTCCAAGTTATCAGGCCGGTTAAGAAAGGTAAATTGATAGATACAGTTCAGTTTACTAGTAAAATATAATACAAGATATCGCTTGCATGGGATTAGGCCGGTTAAGAAAAGTAAGTAAATGGGTACAGTTCCATTTAAATGTGATACATAAGGCAACATACCAACTCGAAGGATTTAAATCAAGTAAGAAAGGTAAGTTTATATAAACGATTCGAATGAAATGTGATTCATAAACAAAAGATCCACTGCAATTATAATAGAAAGTAAATTTAAAAAGTAAATAGCCCCGTCACGCCAAGTGGCGTATAGGGAATATGGTGTTAGTGACCATAAATTTTACAGACCTTCGGTGCATGATTTTTGGGGTAATGTGGTCGGTATTACGCCCGTGCCGCTTTACTTTCCCAGAAAAAAATCAGGTACCCATTTAAGGCTGGGTCAACCTGGAAGCCTTCGATCAGGATCGAACGACCTCTTGTCCTTTGTAGTCCAGTTCACTAACCATTGAGCTATCGCGGCACCCTAATATAGGGTAGACTGCATTAATTAGAAAAACTGCATTAAAAATAGTAGAAATAATAACTTAGAGGGTTAGTTAAGTACGTTGTGTCGACAAGCGTCTGGCACACGTAACCATGCACACACTTTGTCACCAGCTTAAAACACTGTTGTTTATGTGTTTGCCCTCAGAGTTCCGGTTTCAACTACAACAAAGAAAGCAGTAAATATGAACTGTTTGTTTGTTGTTGTTTTTGTAACTAGAATCATCGTCACAGCACACCCGACAAATCCATAGTGCTCCGGTATCCCCCTCGAGAAAATCAAAGAAGAATCATGGCCCACGTGCACGAACTCTGTAACACGGTCTGCGATCCACGACGTGTGTTGGTTTCTACTGAGATTTTTCCCCGGGCCGAAGTTACTCTCCTCGGTTTAAACAGCCAAGGGTTCTTTAACGTGCGCGAGTTGCACATGGGACCTCCTGTTTATTGCCGTTATTCGAGAGGGCTAGGATTTCACTACCCAAGAGATCAGTTGAAGGTAACGCTATAAGGAAATCACAGATGATTTTTTAAAATAATTTTGAAACATCCCATATGAACTAATGGTTGTGGTTATGGAAGGCCCCGGTATCACTGCAAACGAAGTAAAATCCATAATTGCTCAACCGGTCGTGCCAGTGGAATCATTCGAATTGCTATCTCAACTCCCAAACAAAGAAAGGTAGCTGTTGTCCCAATCATAACAGTCTCAGCACATGCCAAAAGACATGAGGCGAAGCCGCACAGAAAGTAAACACAGCCATCTATTCCTCGTCATACGATATCATCATTCATTGTAAGCAATCGGAATATCGAAACACGATCAAAACGGATGAAACGCACGGCTCACGGTGTGTACAGAGCACTTAACTCAGTAGCTCCGGCAGCAAGGCAAACTTGGAATATGAGGAAACTGCAACAAGGAATACTTTTCAGACACAGCCTTTAACGGTTCCTGTCGCCTATTCGCCATATTGACCGGAAGTTCCATATATGAACTACACACACTAAACAATTGAGAAACAAGAACTTCGTCAAACCATTTTATCTACGGTAGCAGTTATCTCTGGCTAAAAGAACATCAGAAAGATACAATCAACATTTTTCGGGCACATCATGAGAAGAGGAAAGTTGGAATATTTGTTTACAACTGGCAAAATACAGTGAAAGAGAGATCGCGGACGACAAAGAGAGAAAATACTAGATAGTTCTTTGTTGTTGTTATTGTTGTTATTGTTGTTGTTATTTGAATAAACTATCCTTGAAGTAGACGTTATGGTCATTGTGCTGAAGCAAATCTTTGAGCTATGCCTCACATCTGTAGGCTGTCACAGTAATTTTACTACTTTTATATACTTGAGATTTTAATATGTTCTGTTTGGCTGGTGGGTGCTATAAAGTCATTGCAATACGATACAGGGAGATAAAGTCATTACAATACGATGCAGGGATATAAAGTCATTACAATACGATGCAGGGAGATAAAGCCATTGCAATACGATGCAGGGAGATAAAGTCATTACAATATGATGCAGGGAGATAAAGTCATTACAATATGATGCAGGGAGATAAAGTCATTACAATATGATGCAGGGAGATAAAGTCATTGCAATACGATGCAGGGAGATAAAGTCATTACAATATGATGCAGGGAGATAAAGTCATTACAATACGATGCAGGGAGATAAAGTCATTACAATATGATGCAGGGAGATAAAGTCATTACAATATGAAGTAAGGAACAGTAGGTATCAAACGTTTGGGATCTACTGGCATACAACGTTTGATGATGGGATTAACCCAAAAAAATTGATCTAAATTTAGTCTTCTATGTCTGCTATTTATAATGGGGCAATCACTCACTTACATGCCCGTGTAGGCATATCATTAAAAAAAAATCAAGAAAGTAAATACTGATATATTTCTATATATTACTCTTATTATAGTAATAATTTGTTACATCTTTTATTTGTCCAACGATTTTTTTTCCTTATGAGGTCTATACCGACAAGTAAAGAGCAAAAAAAAAAGTGGAGTAGAGAAAGAGCATATAAATAACTTTGAAGGAATACATCTGGAGACAGTTCAGAGCTACAACTACCTAGGACATACTATAACCAATGATGGAAAATGTTAAATTGAAATAAACAAAAGAATAGGAATGGCAAAATGCAATCTTAAAGACTTAAAAAAATATACTAACATCAAAACAAATAACACCAGGGCTAAAACTGGGAATAGCAAAATGTTATATCTTCTCAACATTCTTGTATGGTGCAAAAACATGGAAATTAGGTACGAAAAAAGAAGAGAAAATTTAGGCCATTGAAATGTTGTTTTATAGAAGAATATAAAGAATTGGATGGAGAGAAAAGAAAACAAATGATAAATCTTAAAACAACTAAAAATGAAAAGAGAACTACGAAACAAAATTCAAACAAGACAAATGAGATTTTTGAGGAATGTTAAAAGACACAGCAGCTTAATAATAGTCATCTCGGAAGGAAATATACCAGATTAAAGAGGCAGAGGCAAAACATGACTAATATGGAGGAATAACATAAAAAAATATACAAGTCAGCCTATGACAAACTGCGCTATCAAAGCAAGAGAGAGAGAGAGAGAGAGAGAGAGAGAGAGAGAGTGAGAGGGCGGAATGGCACTCCATGGTAGCCAACCTTCGGATGCGAGACGGCACTCAATGATGATGTTTCCTTCATTAAAATGTGTGTAAACTTTATGATTATTTTCATAATCACAAACCCATTTCCTGGATTATGAATTTTAATCAGGAAAAAAGGGACATAATTTCAGCCAAATTTAACTTTCACCTTTATTTCCAGTACATGACAATTTCACTATACGCTCCATACAGCGTTTGCTACCCTGAACAACACAAAACACTATATAGCCCATGGTTGTATACAAAGTTACATACGGAAGATGAGTTTGCAGTGTCCCTCCGCAGATTTAAGAGAAATAGATAAAGAAGAGAGAAAAAATGGACAATAAAGAACTTCTGTTGCGACTTGTGGCGTACAGATTATTTTAGCGTCATTTTTTTTTGTGCCACCATCGCTGGATGGTCAGCATTATGTCAGTGCCGTTTTCTTGAACTGAAAATTGTGGCAACGCATTTAATGGTGCATGATGTTGCAAATCATTCTGGGGATGGAAACCATCCTGGAGAAAGGAATAATCCTTGAGATATAAATCATCCTGGAGAAGGAATAATCCTTGTGATATAAATCATCTTATGGATAGAAGCTACCCTGTAGATTGAAATAATCCAAGAGATAGAAACCATGCTAGAGACAGAAATAATCCAAGAGATAGAAACCATGCTAGAGACAGAAATTATCCTAGCGATAGAAACTATGCTAGAGACATAAACTATCCTGAAGATAGAAACAAACAATCCTAGACATAGAAACCATCCTTAGATAAAAACCATCCTTATATAGGAACCATCCTAGATATAGAAACCATTCTAGGATATAAACCATCCTAGAGATAGAAACCATCCTTAGATAGAAACCATCCTTAGATAGAAACCATCCTTAGATAGGAACCATCCTAGAGATATAAACCATCCTAGAGATAGAAACCATCCTTAGATAGAAACCATCATTTGATAGAAACAGTCCTAAGGTAGAAACTATCCCAGACACAGAAACCATCATATAGACACACCTCTTATTCTCATTTAACCAACTCCTTCTCTACTGCAGCTCTCTAAGAGAGAAAAGAGGAAGACAATTCCGCTGAAAGTCTACAACGAAGACAAAATGAGTAGAAATTGTTTCCTGAAGTTTGAGTTTTACAGAACGTTGTTCATTAAAATAGTATAGATGTATCGCCTTATAAATGTTCTGTTCATTTGGGATCTTGTTCTAACCAAACCCATTATCTTTTGCTACGTGTCGCTTTTCTATTACTGACACTGTATATCTTCTATAACAAAAAGCTTCGAAACCTTACCTATTAATTGTATTTTTTAAACATCTTGTCTGGTATTTATTGTCTTCACTACGTTTCATAGTAGATGCAAATTAAAAGGAACATACCTGATGAGATCATACCAGCAAGAGCTTAAAATAAATAGAGATTTGACCAAATTTGTGAGAATTAATACAGTTGGAAATAACCAAATAACAATAGGAGAAATACCTCTACTAGACGTACAATGTTACATATATCTGGGCAGTAATCTAGACAAAGAGGGAGGGACAGAAAATAATACCAAAATAAAAATATCAAAAGCAAGAGGAGCACCTGCTGTCGCACTGGGAAACATATGGGAATACAGAAAAATAGGTTATATACACAAATAAAAATGTTCAACTCCAATGTTAAATCAGTCCTATTATATGGCTGTGAAACATGGAGAACACAAAATGACAACCATGAAGATACAGACTTTCATTAATGGATGCTTACGCAGAATAAAAGGATGGAAATGGCAGGACAACGTCACTAACATAGAATTATGGAAATGTACCAGTCAAACACCAGTGGACACAGAGATACAGCGAAGATGATGGCGCTGGATAGGACACACAATGAGAAAGCCAACTGACAGTATGACACGACAGGCCCCTTTTGGAATCCCCAAGTAAAAAGACAAAGAGAAAGACCAAACTATTCTTGGAGAAGACAAATGGAAACAGAGATGAATATGATGGGGAGACATGGAATGATCTTAAAAGAATGGCAAGAAACAGAACGACATGGAAAGTGTTTGTTGAAGACATATGCTCCACAGGGAGCTGAAAAGTAGACGAATAGTAGGAATACGTGTTATATATTTCTATACATGAGTGTTATTTTTAATGTTTGATAAGTGTTATTTGTTTGTGTTAAAAAATATTGTTTATTTATTTGTCAATTAAGTATTAATTATATGTAATTAAATGTCATTTACGTGTATATAATTGTGTTTGTTTTGTCAATATGTTCATCTATTTGTGTTCAATAAGTTTTGTTTAGTTGTAGTTGTGTAAATAAGTGTTTATTTGTGCAGAAAATAGTGTTCTTTATGCGTGTCTATTAAGTGTTATTTATTAGTATATTTGTTATCGATATATTTAAACAAGTGTTATTTAATGATTTGAGTAAATAAGTATTATTTGTGTAATAAAAAGAATAAAGTAAAGAACACCCGTCACGCCAAGTGGCTTATGGTGTTAGCGACCATTATTTGTGTAATAAGTGTTGTTTATTTGTGTAATTATGTTATTTATCTCTTTAAATATGTGTTTTTGTGTAAATAAGTGTTGTTTATTAGCCCCATAGTGTGTTTCATTTAAACGTTAATTATGCCTCACAAACGTTATTATTTCTACTCCTTGAGTATTATGTAATTGCTACTTACTGTTGTCCTTTCTATGCAATACACTTGCCACACTATTTCAATTATAGAATATATGAAGAAACAACAGATTAAATAATTTGGCCAAGTGACAAGGCAGAAAGATCAAAACACAATACAACGAACCTTCAATAAACGTTACGAGAACACCAGGCCCAAGGGCCGACAACGAAAAAAGAAACCGACTGACGGAATATTAGAAACACTAGGAAACATAACAGCAGGAGAGATGAACAGAAGAGCAAGAGACCGCAAATTATATCTCCCCTCGACGCTGAAAGACAAATTATGAAGGAAAGAGGAAGAAGAAAAAAGAAGAAGTAGCAGAGGAAGAATATCCAGTATTGATAACTGATCCTTATGAACGTTATTAAGTAAAGTAATTATCGAAAATTGTATTAATTTTTCTGGAAATTGTCTTTATTTTATTGTGTTTTTTTTTTACATGGTAAATTTGAATTGGGGGGGGGGGGGGGGGCCCGCACACATTTAATTTTAAAAAATAATAAATAAATAAAGTAAAAAAAAAAATAATAAATAAATAAAGTAAAAAAAAAAAAAATAAAGATGCTAAACATTTCCCGTTTATGATTTAAGCGCAGCTAGAGAAGAAAACTGACTTCCACATTAATCAACAGACTCAAAAATTACGGTGTTTTTGCATTTATCATCTCTAATGACTAATAGTTGCCTTAACCTCAGTCAAGGACATGTCGGTGCGACATAAGGTGAGGCAACTCAAAGGAAAAATAATAAATATGGAGCAGGTGTCGTGCAGGTACAATTACTTATTATGCATACTTGCACTTTAAAAAAATACCACTATACTGTCGATAACTTTTATAAGAATACCTACAATGGTCCGATATATATATTTATATATATATAGAGAGAGATATGGAGGATAAGCCTCAGAAGAATACTCAGTATACAATGAAATAAATTCAAGACTAATGTAAATGTAAGAGAAAATGCCAAGTAACCAACGAGCTCGTCTATAATTAGGAAGAGAAGACGGCCATATGTCGGGCATGCGTTGAGAAGAGACAACAAGAGAATCTCAAAATAAGCTTTTATATGGGAAACGTCAGGATACAGAAACAAATATGAACTACTAAGACACTGAAAGAACACTTATAAGAGAAGCAAAACTGGCAGGCAAAGACTCATCTGATAAGATCTAACATCTCGACCAGAATACATATGGATAGCGCATATGAGCCCTATGCGACGTCTAGCAGCGGTGGAAGGATCACGATCAATATATATATATATATGGGAGACGCCATAGCTCAGTGGTTAGTGAGCTGGACTACAAAGGACAAGAGATAGGGTTCGATCTCAACCGACGGCTACTGGTTCACCCAGCCTTAAATGAGTACCGGATTTTTTTCTGGGAAAGTAAAGCGGCACGGGCGTAATACCGACCACATTACCCCAAAAACCACATGCCGAAGGTCTGTAAAATTTATGGTCACTAACACCATATTCCCTATACGCCACTTGTGACGGGGCTCCTTACTATATATATATATATATATATATATATATATATATATATATATATATATATATATATATATATATATATCCTATGTGTTACCGGGGTCTCATTATGAGGGAAGTAAAGAATAGTGACACTGTGACCTTCCAGGCATGTCGTAAGAGGCGACTAAGGAGGTTGATCGATGGCTTGACAAGCTGTCATTGTAAAAAGTATTGTTATGGAAACAGAGCCATACGTTTTGGAAGCAGTGATCTCTGAAATATGTGCCATTTTGGCACGCAAGGTTTCTGTTTTTTTGAGATTGTGGTTCTGCCCTATGTGCCGTCTTAAGCTCGAAAGGACGATATACATATATACATATTAATATATTAACAAGCAGAGGACACGAACTAGAATGTAGAATAAAAAGAGAACGCTGTTGGGAAAATTAGCCTAAAGGTGTAGATTAAAAAGCAAGTAATTGGGAGGCAAAAAGAGGTTGATGGTCACCAATGCTAGAAGAATGTATAAACAGTAAGCAAGCAAGGCAGTTTTATAGACGCTCTATAATGCGACTTTTCGATCCCAATGTGATAGAAAGAGAATGATTACAACGAGATGGTAGTGTTGAGGCTAATGATGAAAATCATGGCTATTAAGGGTAATAAAAGACAAGAGAAACAGTCGAGTCGAGAATGGCTAGATAAAGAAAAAAAATTCAGGACAATTTAGGATAATAGATAATAAAAAGTAGAGGAACTACTTTTATTAGAGGGCATAATAGAAAAGTAGTCGCAAAAAACATCGTTTTAACTTGGTAAAACATATTGTAAACCAACAAATCTGAGAACAGAAAAGTAGATGGAAAGAAAATTACAGGCGGAAAAAAATACAATGAAATACAACACATATTTACTTCATTTGAAGAGATATTTATTTCTTTTTGGACAATTCAAAAAAATAAAATGAAATATTTCGAGGATAAGCATTACTGTAATTAAAACGAAGACATGTTTTAACTATCTGAGAGCAAAAGAATACACCAGATTCAGGCTAAAGTGGTTTTAATTACAGAGTGATAATTTTGAAGAAAAAAAACAGGCAAAAAATGCATAAACAAAGGAAATAATAGAAAACCAGCAGGAAGTAGTCGCACTTGAACTATTTATTTGTTGAGATTAATTGTTAAAGAATGAATTGATTGTCAACTTGGCACCCAAAAAAATGATGTTGATTTTGTTTATGTTTTCATGAGAAATAACTCAACAACTGAGGTTACTATCTTGATGTGGTGGTAAGTTGGCGTTTCAAGACAATACGATTGGTTAAAAAAAAAAGAAGAAGATAGTGATAATTCTATTCAATATGGCTGATGGAAGAATGATAAGATAAAGAGAGTGATAATTCTATTCAATATGTCTGATGGAAGAATGATAAGATAAAGAGAGTGATAATTCTATTCAATATGGCTGATGGAAGAATGATAAGATAAAGAGAGTGATAATTCTATTCAATATGGCTGATGGAAGAATGATAAGATAAAGAGAGTGATAATTCTATTCAATGTGGCTGATGGAAGAATGATAAGATAAAGAGAGTGATAATTCTATTCAATGTGGCTGATAGAAGAATGATAAGATAAAGAGAGTGATAATTCTATTCAATGTGGCTGATGGAAGAATGAAAAGATAAAGAGAGTGAAAATTCTATTCAATGTGGCTGATAGAAGAATGATAAGATAAAGAGAGTGATACATTTATTAAATGTGGCTAATGGAAAAATGAAAAGATAAAAAGAGAGTGAAAATTCTATTCAATGTGGCTGATAGAAGAATGATAAGATAAAGAGAGTGATAATTCTATTCAATGTGGCTGATGGAAGAATGATAAGATAAAGCAAAAAAAAAAAAAAACCAGCCCCCAGGACGATAACAAAACATTAGAGTTAATACAAAGGGTTGGAGAATGAAGGAGTCACCAGATGCACGAAGCATTCATTCATGGTTCATTAGAATCTCTAACTAGAATAGAATATGCTCAGTGGCGAGTAGGCCGTGTGGTGTATGCAATATATTATTACAACAGTGTTGAGACTGACCACCGTAACTGTATACATCTACATATATGCATAGTGATGTCTAATACTGACGTATAAATCATAGAAGAGAGAAAAATCTGTGGACAGAAAAATGTGGCACAACATATTGTCTACAAGACTTTTCTGGGAGACTTATCAATAAATGAAAAAAAAAGAATGGAATTACATGGCAGATGGTCGTGCCTAATGTGAAATAAACTTAAGGGGAGAGCAGAAACGCCTGCGACCTGCGGTTGCAATAGCAGAGTCGGCGCACCATCAGCTGACCAAGACCTAGCAGTTCTACATCCACGTGGTCTCCCCTGGAAACAGTCTGCGAAAAAAAGCTGGCTAACAGAAGCTAGGATCACCGTGTTCCCTGTAGTGGTGGCTGTTACTGATATAGAGGACCCAGTATTACAGTACCTCTAGGCTGGACTAGTAGTTTCCCAGCATAGCCTGGGACAGACGAACTCCAACCTCTCCAGTAAGAGCCGGGAATCTTATGAGTCAAAGGGCAACCTGCCCGCATCAACTCGTGGCAATCCGTCAACAACAATAACAAAACAAACTTAAGAGAAAACATAGAAGCAAGCACACAAATAGAATATCAAACTGACAAGAAGAAAAGATGCACGAGAAAAGAGGGTTGTATTAAAACAGAAATGCATCCTTCTAATTTAGACGCAAGATCTACTATTTGGTTGAGTCATTCTTGAGATAAAATGCGCTGCAACACAGTCTCTAGCAACATTCATCAGACTGACTCAAGCCTGCTTCAAATCATTAAGTAATAGGTAGACGACACAAACTACAACAACGCTTCGGCTCAATATGCCTTCAGCAGGAACAAACATACAACACACACACAGATATGTATTTTAAATTTAAAAAAAAATAATCAATTTTAATTTGTTTCGTTTACTTATTACGTTAAACGGAGCAGCGATAGCTCAGTGGTTAGTGAACTGGACTACAAAGGACAAGAGGTAGGGTTCAATCTCAACCGACGGTTCCGGGTTCACCCAGCCTTTAATAGGTACCGGATTTTTTTCTGGGAAAGTAAAGCGGCACTGGCGTAATACCGACCACATTACCCCAAAAATCATGTGCCGAAGGTCTGTAAATTGTATGATCACTAACACCATATTCCCTATACGTCACTTGGCTTGGGGGTACTTTACTTTATTTTTACTTATTACGTTAAGCTTTAACGGTACTGTCTTTTTTTTCCAATTTTTCCTTATTAGCTTTACTGCAGCTCTCGCATTTATATTCATTTCTTTGCTGTCACCCTGCTTCAAATCATTCGAAATGGCGAAATGTGCAGCTTCTTGCACTAATAATGGATTTACTGGAGTCTGACGAAACTATAACACTTAAGGGTATTCGTGAAAAACATCGAGCTTTCAACAAATCCCGTACTCAGTCCTGGTTCATTATACACGCAACTTGATGCAAGCATGCAGCTCTAAACAAAATATATACCAGTAAGAGGCAATTGGAAAGATTTAATGCTAGTATAGAGACAGAAACAATATTCTGAGAGTTATCTGATCTTTTGTGTATTCAAGACAATATATTGAAGAGCTAACGAACAAGTTATAGGAGAGCTAACGAACAAAGTATTGGAGAGCTAACGAAGTAAGTATTGGAGAGCTAACGAACAAAGTATTGGAGAGCTAACGAATTAAGTATTGAAGAGCTAACGAACAAGTTATAGAAGAGCTAACGAACAAAGTATTGGAGAGCTAACGAACAAAGTATTGGAGAGCTAACGAACAAAGTATTGGAGAGCTAACGGATTAAGTATTGGAGAGCTAACGAACAAAGTATTGGAGAGCTAACGAACACAGTATTGGAGAGCTAACGAATTAAGTATTGGAGAGCTAACGAACAAGTTATAGAAGAGCTAACGATCAAAGTATTGGAGAGCTAACGAACAAAGTATTGGAGAGCTAACGAATTAAGTATTGGAGAGCTAACGAACAAGTTATAGAAGAGCTAACGATCAAAGTATTGGAGAGCTAACGAACAAAGTATTGGAGAGCTAACGAATTAAGTATTGGAGAGCTAACGAACAAGTTATAGAAGAGCTAACGATCAAAGTATTGGAGAGCTAACGAACAAAGTATTGGAGAGCTAACGAACAAAGTATTGGAGAGCTAACGAACAAAGTATTGGAGAGCTAACGGATTAAGTATTGGAGAGCTAACGATCAAAGTATTGTAGAGCTAAGGACAAAGTATTGTGGGACTAATAGGCCCGATATCAAAGAGCTAATGGTAACCATAGAAGTGTTAATGAAAAAATATAGAAGAGTTTATAGACAAGATGTAGAATAGCTAAGGAACCTGGTGTCTGAGAGTTAATGGGCAAGACATGGGGCAGCATTTGGATAAAATATTGGACAGCTAACGGGCAAGATATCAGAGAGCTAATGAATAAGATCTCGGTGAACTAATGGAGACAGTATCGGACAGCTAATGGACAAGATATTGAACAGCTTAAGGGCAAGATATCTGAGAGTTAATGCATTAAATGTTGGGAAGCTAAAGGACAAAATATCAGAGAGGTAACAACATCAGAGTATCAGAGATGAACAAAATATTTCAACAGCTAAAAGCAGGATATCTGAAAATAATGAACAAAATACTGAAGAACTAATAAATAAGATATAGGGGAGCTAATGAACACGATATCGTAGAACTAAGGGACACAATCATAATCAACAATGAAGAACTTCAAAGTGTGACAATTTATGAATATATGTGATCCGTCATAAGAAGCGGGAGATCTGGCTAGAGACAAAGATTCTTTCAGACTAGCTGTGAAATATAGCGATCCTGTGGGAGATTTGGCTATAGACAGAGATTGTTTGAGACGGGCTGTGGTGAATGTAGCGTTCTGTAGGAGATCTGGCTAGAGACAGAGATTCTTTCAGACTAGCTGTGAAATGTAGCGATCCTGTGGGAGATTTGGCTATAGACAGAGATTGTTTGAGACGGGCTGTGGTGAATGTAGCGTTCTGTAGGAGATCTGGCTAGAGACAGAGATTCTTTCAGACGGGCTGAGAAATGCAGCGTTCTGTGGGAGATCTAGCTATAGGCAGAGATCCTTTTAGATACGCTGTGGTGAATGCAACGTTCTACGACCCGATGATGATATTGAATGGACACAATATTAGAGAGCAAATGGGGAAGATATTGAAGGAAGATATTGAAGAGCTAATATACGAAATGGGAGCCGCCATAGCTCAGTGGTTAGTAAACTGGACTACAAAGGACAAGAGGTAAGGTTTGATTCCAACCGACGGCTTCCGGGTTCATCCAGCCTTAAATGGGTACCGGATTTTTTCTGGGAAAGTAAAGCGGTACGGGCGTAATACCGACCACATTACCCAAAAAAATCATGTGTTGAAGGTCTGTAAAATGTATGGTCACTAACACCATATTCCCTATACGCCACTTGGCGTGACGGGGGCTCTTTACTTTCTAATATACGAAATATTGAACTGCTAATGGCCAAGTTAGATATATGGGAGTTAATGAGAACTCTGAAAACGATGTTCTTATACAGCATACCCAATGTAGGGAAGCAGGACAATGACAAAAGTGAATGATGTCTCACATCATAAATTCCACGTACCAATCTTATAATCTTGATCATTCGTATTCAGTTATTATAAATTAACGTCTACTTTTGTGTATGTCTATAAAATTGAGTGAACATCTGTATGTCTATAAAACTGAGTGAACATCTGTATGTCTATAAAATTGAGTGAACATCTATCTAAATGTTACCGCTATTGTCTAACAAGGAAATAGCCCTAGAGACAAAACAGGCATCTTAAAACTCAATCTCCATTGTAACATTGTGCTCCCAATGCCAGATCTGGTCGCTAGTCTTAAGAGCAATAATACATTTTAATTTTATTAAAAAAACTCAATCAAAATGAAATGTGTCAAACTGAAGACATGAAAGATCCCGAGAGAGAAGACCAGGAACAAAAAACAAAACATAAAGCTGAGAATAATTCCCATTAGTTAACATATAAATAAACAATAGTTGATTAACTGATTTAGCCATACGATAAGACAGGAAAACCAAAATATAACAAAATGAGCTTTTAACGACGGATACGATAACACCTGATCAAATGGCGAGCACACACACAAAATGAACTGATAGGATATTAGAAACACAAGGAAATGTTAAAGCAAGAACTCCATCTCTCCTTTACTCTGAAAAGCAAATGAAAAATATAAAAAGTCCAGTTTTGTCAACTTCGTGACGTCCTGTTGTCTCTCTCACTTCTAAAAACTTTAAGTTTACAGTTAACACAGTTAACAGTGTGTACGCCCCTCTCTCCCTGAACAACAAAACAATTAGTTGAAATTACATTTAGTTAGGTGAGATCTGTATGCTGCGGAGCTAAATTTATGATATCTGGTTAGATTTAATTAGTCTCAAAAATCAAATTATAAATGTTACAAAATATCATCTTTACTATTACATAATTTGCTAAATTTAGAATTTACTGTAAATGATTACATGCAAGAAAAATACTAGTTTATCTTTACTAATTGTGCGACTGGGCCACTAGATACAGAAATATAAAAAAGAACAGTATAATTTCTAACATTTTATTATTTGTCAATGTTAAAATATTCATGAACCATGAAATTATATAAACATAATTTAAATACATAACTTTACAATTAAAGCTATATTTTTTGTTCACTAACATTTTGTCTCAAATTATTGTAAAACTAATTTTCTGTCTGGGAAAGAATGTTGCATTGGAACAAAAAGTGCTGATAATAAAGTGATTTATGTACACTATCATTAATGTTCACTGTACAGGACGTAACGGAGGTGTTACACTATCATTAATGCTGCCTGTACGGGACGTAACGGAGGTGTTATACTATCATTAATGCTACCTGTACGGGACGTAACGGAGGTGTTAGACTATCATTAATGCTGCCTGTACGGGACATAACAGAGGTGTTACACTATCATTAATGCTACCTGTACGGGACGTAACGGAGGTGTTACACTATAATTATATAATGCTCACTGTACGGGACGTAACGGAGGTGTTACACTATCATTAATGCTCTCTATACGGGACATAACAGAGGTGTTACACTATCATTAATGCTTCCTATACGGGACGTAACGGAGGTGTTACACTATCATTGATGCTCTATATACGTGACATAACAGAGGTGTTACACTATCATAAAGCTCTCTATACGGGACATAACGGAGGTGTTACACTATCATTAATGCTCTCTATACGGGACATAACAGAGGTGTTACACTATCATTAATGCTCTCTATACGGGACATAACAGAGGTGTCACACTATCATTAATGCTCCCTCCCTATACGGGGCATAACGGAGGTGTTACACTATCATTAATGCTCCCTCCCTATACGGGGCATAACAGAGGTGTTACACTATCATTAATGCTCCCTCCCTATACGGGGCATAACATAGGTGTTACACTATCATTAATGCTCCCTATGCATGACGTAACTGACACTTGACTATCTATCTTTATTTTCTTCCTGCAGATCGACATTTGATCAACATAAGACATTCAGCATAAATCAACGTATAGAGTAAGACGCCAACATATTGTCCAAACTACTGATAAATCATGATTGTTTGCTACCAACCGTCTGTCAAGATGCCAAAGAACACTTACATGAAATTGGTCTGCCGCACAAATTAAGTTGAAAAAGCTCACCTGCAGATGACGATGCCAATGTTGAACGTCTATGTTGAAGATCAATGCTCTAATAGATGTAACATTAGGTACATATGTTGAACGTCTATGTTGAAGATCAATGCTCTAATAGCTGTAACATTAGATACATATGTTGAACGTCTATGTTAAAGATCAATGCTCTAATAGCTGTAACATTAGGTACATACGTTGAACGTCTATGTGAAGATCAATGCTCTAATAGCTGTAACATTAGGTACATATGTTGAACGTCTATGTTGAAGATCAATGCTCTAATAGCTGTAACATTAGGTACATATGTTGAACGTCTATGTTGAAGATCAATGCTCTAATAGCTGTAACATTAGGTACATATGTTGAACGTCTATGTTGAAGATCAATGCTCTAATAGCTGTAACATTAGGTACATATGTTGAACGTCTATGTTGAAGATCAATGCTCTAATAGCTGTAACATTAGGTACATACACAGTGGAGTTAAAGAGAACTATGCCACAATAAGACCACCATGCTTCTGCTCATCTTCAAATTGTGTAAATATGAGATGTCAGCTCTTAACCTCCAGTAGTAGGAAACTATTTGTACATAGCTTGTCATGATAGTGACTGTAATTATTCATCTAATGGTTAACACTTAATGATAGAATAACACTTACTTCAGAGTTGATATCAAATAAACACCCAACAATGAACACGAGTGGGTATGTTGTGTGGTGATTATCGCTGTAGAAAGCGATCGTTCTTCAATCTCAACCTAAAACACTCCATAGACTCAGATGAAAGAAACGTTGGTGTCCCTGACTCTCACCGTCTGGGACGGTAGTAAGATTAAGAAAGATCGTTGTCCCCTCTCCCCCAACTTACATGTCTTAAGAAATCCTAACTTTCAAAATTTAACAAACAACATATAAGTAATATGAAATACCGTTTAATGATTCTTTATCTACTAACAAGAACCTCTACTTAGTCAATCAGTCAGTTTTTTTTTTTCTAAAACTGTTTCATGTTTGGGACACGTCATCTATGCAACAGTTTTTTTTTTTAAACCCACATTGTTTATTGTCAATATATGACTAGATTTAAAATCAATTATTAAAGTATTCAAAGGGGGAAAAAACATAAAGGGACACTTTAAAGACGTCATATTGAATATGTTTGGAGCCATCATCACATAGCTCGTGTACATATACACATACACGCTCGCGCGATACACACATACTACAATTACAGACAAACACAACGAACTGTTCAAAGTATAATTCATACAGTACTTCCCTGACATTCTTAATATTGTATTGAAGCCAAGGGCAATAGGCAAAACAAAGATATATGCCATCAATAACAGTACGAGGTAATTCAATTGTTAATACGTGAAAGACAGAAAGATACACATAGAGACAGACGAGGACAGAGGAATTAGTATGTATGTAAGTCAGAAAGAAAGAGAGAGAGAGAGAGAGAGAGAGAGAGAGAGAGAGAGAGAGAGAGAGAGAAGGGGGGGGGCAGATATGTCGTATCGTGGTTTACAGATTTGAAACAAATCTAAACAGTTGTCACAAAAGAAGGTGAAATTAAAATGTTCAAATTTTTTAGACTTATGTCATTGAGTCAAGCAATTCAAATTAATTGACGTTATGGGTTTCCGTACTTTCTGAAGCAACCGTTTCCATGAAAAATATTCATTCCGGGTTCACAGAAATACGCTCTTAGCTAAACTGCTGTCCATTTCACAACTGCTGAGGGAAGTCAAAGCAGGGCAGAAATCATCCGCCTGGATCAACACCAACAACCAACATACAACTGTCCTCATCATTATCTACAGTATACCTGCACGACACGTACAGTCTTCTAGGCAGATATTTGTAGATTGTCTTTATTGCAAAATCCAGATGACTTCTTTGCTGAATTTTGCATTTCGATTTTTTTTCGGAACGACTTTGGTAAAATTGTTCGATTTATTTAAATAAGTTTGGATTATGTATGCGCCTAATGAAACATGTGTGTACATGTTCTTGCGCGTGTGGTTGTCCTTTGATTATATGTGTTTAGGAATAAATAAAAGATTGCAAAATAAAAATCAGATGAATTATAACAAATAACAAAACCGATCGCTTGTATTAGAAATAAAAATAGAAAGTTCTTCAACTGTTTTTTTAAAAGCGGTTAACATGTTTTAGATGTTCAATCAAAAATTACAGGGACAGAGAGATAGCGTGGGTCTAAAATGAAGCATTTTTAGGATATCGCTACATAATGTATGAGCAATAGAAAATTTGCTTCAGAAAATATTACAAGAAATATTAAAATATCTGCATTATTTCTAATTAGTATTGCAGCGCTGTCCAGGACTGAATTCTTTGGAGATATGCTCAGAAAGAATACCAGGAAGCCTTAGCAATATAAGAATTAGCCAAAAAAAATAAAACCCCAAAAAACACGAAACGCAGAGGCAATTAAAATAACATTATAGTAATGTGGCTAGGGACACATTATGAATACAAAGCAAAGTGCTAAATTGCTTAGTGTGTATATATAATGTATATGTAGAAATGTGGTTGCTGGTGTCCACTGACGGATTCGTTAAAAGTTACAACACAAGTGCTATACTACCGGTCCGTTGGCTATTGCCACGGCTTCAGTTTTTGGCTGAATCAACGAATTGTGTGGATGATGTTGTTGGTGGTGGTGGTGAGGGTGATGGTGTGGGTGATGGTGGTCTCCGCCGCCTCCTGCACTGCCGTTGTGATGATTATTGTGGTGTAGGTGCTGTTGTGAAGCCTGCTGTTGATGATGGTGCTGTGGTTGCTGAGCTTGAGGATGATGCGTGTGTGAGTGCGAATGCTGGTGCTGTTGTGTCTGCTGCTGCTGCTGCTGCTGCTGGTGAGGCTGTCCTGGAGGAAGATCGTCTTTGTTCTCCTGGTCCTCTCGTATCCGAGTTTTCGCCCTCTCCGTCAATTTCTTCCGCTTCATCCTGCGATTCTGGAACCAGACTTTCACTTGGCGTTCCGACAACTGCAGCTTGCAGGAAATCTCCCATCGCTTCTGTCTGGTGATGTAGGAGCTGTTCAAGAACTCGTTCTCCAACACCATCGTTTGATACCTCGTGTACGGCTTTCGTTTCTTGCGACCCTTCGTTTCTGAAAAAATAAAAGAGATCAAAATGGACGTTAAGTACAACTTTTATTTTAAAAGAATATTTTATTAATATTTACAACATGCTATTTCAAATTTGCTCATTTTGACACTACACATCTGATATGACTGAGACATAGTAAACTAAACATGCTATTCACATCTCTCCTCTACTAGTCCACACTGCATCACTTCGTCTGTCCCCTATATATGTTAATCCACTCTACGACACCTCTATCTTTCCTCCTCTAGTTGTTCCCTTATCTCTTTCCCCATGCTACGACACCTCTATCTTCCCTCCTCTAGTTGTCCCCTATACCTCTTACCCCATGCTACGACACCTCTATCTTTCCTCCTCTTGTTTTACCCTATATTCTTCTAGTCTGTTTCTTGCGTTTTGTGCGCACTACCGTACGTGCCATATCCGAGCATACAGGGAAGATTTTATTCTTATTTTTATTATTTTTCTTTTAGTTTGAAATTATTGTACTTTTTATTATTTTTAAAAATTTGTAATATATATTTGTACGTTTGTTACATGTCTGTTCATGCTGAAGGCCTATTACGCCAAAACGTCGTTCAGGTTTGTGTTTCAAGCTTTAACCACACCGTTTTTTTTCTTCTATTTTTTCTTTATTTTTTTTTCATTTCTTCATGACTGAGAAATGTTATTTATATCTTCTTGATCTTTCCTTCCTCGTTTGCTTATCAGCGTCGAGAGGAGATATAGTTCACAACCTGTTTCTCTTCAGTTGGCCTCTCCTGCTGTTTTCTATCTTTCTTAATGTTTCTAATATTCTATGAATCCATCTCTTTCGTGTTCGGTTCTTGAGTCTGGTGTTCTCGAATTGTTTATTGAATATTTGTTCTTTTTTTTTTACCTTTCTGCTTATATGACATAACCAAAAATGTGTGTCTGTTGTTTCTTTATGTATTCATTTGGGAATGTTTTCCTAATATTCTTCTTAGTTCTCCACTTCTGATCGTATCTCTTTATACTCTCATGCATTTAACACATTTCATTTCGGCGATGACTATATTTCTTTGTTCTACTGTTCTAAAAGCTTACCGTCCAGAACTCACATTGGCAGTCCAACGTTGGGATTAATATTGCGTTGTTGAGAGCCTTCTTCACTCTAATGATATTTTATGTACTTTACAAATTGCAGCCGGCGTCTTGTATCGTTTTATTTACAACTTAGAACATATTTAGAGACAAATGGGAAACAAAAACTGGTACAGGTATAAGATAATGTTTCAGCTTTACGAATAAAACATGATTTAAAAATAAACGTTTCGACTTCAAAGATCTTCTGTGGCAGAAAAAAATTACAAATGAAACGTTTGATTAAAGACCGTGGAAGTAAGACTGTATAGATACACTAAAAATAAGTCATGTTGGCAGTAGCAAAGAAATATCATTGCATGGATGCACACAACAACAAAAAACAGACGCCATTCGGTGACTGGTATTGCAATGATGAGCGGTTCTGAACATTATAAAGAGACCATCGCCTGAGAAAAAAAACAAGAATGAAAGAAGAGGAATGGCCAACCACAGAGAAAGCGATATAAATGAAAAGTGTAGCAAAGAAATATGAAGTTTAAATAGAAAAATGAATTAAAAGAATTACTCACTTCCTGAAGAATGTAATGTGTAGGCCTGCCGGTGTATATAACACAGCTTTCTACGAATATTTATCAACTCTACAATTAACTTTCTCATCATGTCTTACTCTAAAACTGTCTATCATCTACTCCATCTTTTCTTCATATTTTCTTCATCATAATTTCCGTCTAATTATCACATTAAGTTCCATCTGCCCCCTGCTTATTATACAATCAAAAAATGATGATAGTTGCCTTATAGTAATTTGGTCTACTGCATACAATAATTGATAAATTACCTGATCTTGCGCAGCAATATATTATACACAAGATTAAATCTAGGAAACTCATATATTACCATACAACCAGTAGTACAACTATACTATTAGAATTTATTAAGTAAGAGAAATTAGCTACTACGTTCGTTCTGTTTCGGTACATTGTAAAGTGAATTGAGTAACTGTTAAGTATTATATTTACCTTCCGTTCTTCCCCTTTCGATGCCATCCAACCATCTAACCATACATGCATGCATGCATCCATCCATCCATCCATCCATCCATCCATCCATCCATCCATCCATCCATCCATCCATCCATCCATCTATCTATCTATCTATCTATCTATCTATCTATCTATCTATCTATCTATCTATCTATCTATCTATCTATCTATCTATCTATCTATCTATCTATCTATCTATCTATCTATCTATCTATCTATCTATCTATCTATCTATCTATCTATCTATCTATCTATCTATCTATCTATCTATCTATCTATCTATCTATCTATCTATCTATCTATCTATCTATCTATCTATCTATCTATCTATCTATCTATCTATCTATCTATCTATCTATCTGCCTGCCTGCCTGTCTGTATGTCTGACTGTATATTAAACTAATATTAAATAAGAGTGGAAAAATATGGAATCGGCACTAGAGAAGCGACAAACAAACCTCTGCAATTAACTTTGTGCATAAACCAATGAAAATATTTGTTGCACAAGCAAATTACTAATCGAATTACATTTACAGAAATCAGAGTTTTCGTCATGTCTATCTGGCGTAATTTATGTTTCACATCACAAAAAATATTACAATGTAATACTCATTTTTTTGTTATAATACACTGATTTAGATGTTTTCCCCCTTGCTTTGTTCTTATTCTCTCGACAAACTGACGCGGACAGTAAAGACATATATTGAAATGAGAGTGCTTATCAGCTTGTGTGATCTTTCCCGCTCATGAAAATAAGTTCTGAAATAAATTAATTGCGTTATTGGACAATATACTGTTAGACTATCCAACGAGGGGACGGGCGAGTGGGATCAATTCAATGTGTGGTAGTCCAGAAACAGAGGGCTTAAAACCTAAAAATATGAAACAATAAACGACAAATGCTTTGTCTACACGAATAGCTGGTCTTCAATACACACAAAGGAGGGAATTAGAGAGCAAAGTTGATAATAGGCACATGAAAATATTACAAAGGCGTTTCAGTTATTTGAGGTTTAATACGATAACCAGAAACTTACACAGTAAAACCATGTGGTTTGTTTGTTAAAGTGAGCGCACCCGTTTTTATCTCTGTATTCTGTCGGTTTTATGTTGTTTTTTTCTTTGCTTTCATTAATATCAATTGTATGTTTCTTCTCACACATGCTAATACTACCACGACCACACTACTACTACTACTACTTTCCACACTTACTGTTATTACTACTACCACACTACAACTACTACTACTTTCCACACTTACTGTTACTGTTACTACTACTACTACCACACTACAACTACTACTACTTTCCACACTTACTGTACTACTACTTACTACTACTACTACTTACCACACTTACTACTTACCACACTTACTACTTACTACCACACTTACTGTTACTACAACTACTACTACTTTCCACACTTACTGTTACTACTTCTACTACTACTTACCACACTTACTACTACTACTACTTACCACACTTACTACTACTACTACTTACCACACTTACTACTACTACTACTTACCACACTTATACTACTACTACTTACCACACTTATTACTACTACTACTACTTACCACACTTACTACTACTACTACTTACCACACTTACTACTACTACTACTTACCACACTTATTACTACTACTACTTACCACACTTACTACTACTACTATTTACCACACTTATTACTACTACTACTTACCACACTTATTACTACTACTACTACTTACTACTACTACTACTTACCACACTTACTACTACTACTACTTACCACACTTATTACTACTACTACTTACCACACTTATTACTACTACTACTTACCACACTTACTACTACTACTACTACTACTACTACTTTCCACACTACTACTACTACTACTACTACTACTACTACCACACTACAACTACTACTATTTTCCACACTTACTGTTACTACTACTACTACTACTTTCCACACTTATTACTACTACTACTACCACACTACAACTACTACTATTTTCCACACTTACTGTTACTACTACTACTACTACTACTTTCCACACTTACTACTACTACTACTACCACACTACAACTACTACTACTTTCCACACTTACTGTTACTACTTCTACTACTACTTACCACACTTACTACTACTACTACTTACCACACTTACTACTATTACTACTTTCCACACTTACTGTTACTACTTCTACTACTACTTACCACACTTACTACTACTACTACTTACCACACTTACTACTACTACTACTTACCACACTTATTACTACTACTACTACTTACCACACTTATTACTACTACTACTACTTACCACACTTACTACTACTACTACTTACCACACTTACTACTACTACTACTTACCACACTTATTACTACTACTACTACTAACCACACTTACTACTACTACTACTTACCACACTTACTACTACTACTACTTACCACACTTATTACTACTACTACTTACCACACTTATTACTACTACTACTTACCACACTTACTACTACTACTACTACTACTACTACTACTACTACTACTACTTTCCACACTTACTACTACTACTACTACTACTACCACACTACAACTACTACTATTTTCCACACTTACTGTTACTACTACTACTACTACTACTACTTTCCACACTTATTACTACTACTACTACCACACTACAACTACTACTATTTTCCACACTTACTGTTACTACTACTACTACTACTACTACTTTCCACACTTACTACTACTACTACTACCACACTACAACTACTACTATTTTCCACACTTACTGTTACTACTACTACTACTTTCCACACTTACTACTACTACTACTACTACCACACTACAACTACTACTATTTTCCACACTTACTGTTACTACTACTACTACTACTACTTACCACACTTACTGTTACTACTACTACTACTTTCCACACTTACTACTACTACTACTACTACTACTACTACTACCACACTACAGCAACGCCTGGTACTTGATGATTATGATGATGA
Organism: Megaustenia siamemsis; assembly: GCA_032433765.1. Classification (NCBI taxonomy): domain Eukaryota; kingdom Metazoa; phylum Mollusca; class Gastropoda; order Stylommatophora; family Ariophantidae; genus Megaustenia; species Megaustenia siamemsis. The sequence continues at coordinate 37,554,159 of JAVIAB010000046.1, read as the reverse complement.
TGAATATCTATCATTGATCGACATTAAAACATCAAAGAACGCCAACAGGTGGAAGATAATTCAAGGACAAGAGCAGATAACTTCGCATTTAAAAAATTAATAAACATACACAGACCAAAAGTGATTGTAGACAGACCGGTGTAAGCAGTAGCACGGATAAATGATTGTGCATTGTGGTCAATAATAGAAAATTAGAGGTGATTGGTTAACGGACTCGATATAAATGTACTCAACATAATTAATACTTACCACCGAAAGACAAAGAAAACATGCTAATAGTTTCTAGTCGCGATAGCTTAGTGGTTAGTGAATTGGACTACAAAGGACAAGGGTAGGGTTCAAACCCAACCGACGGCTTCCGAGTTCACTCAGCCTTAAATGGGTACCGGAATAATTTTTTTCTGGGAAAGTAAAGCGTCACGGGCGTAATACCGACCACATTACCCCAAAAATCATGTGCTGAAGGTCTGTAAAATTTATGATCACTAACACCATATACGCCACTTGGCGTGACGGGAGTACTTTAATTTTTTTTCTTTTTACTAACTGGTTATATACTGCCTTGATTTGTTCTTTCCGTAGTGTAACCCTTCTCGTGATTATTTACTTCATTGTAAACAGTTTTATTGTTGTATTTTTATATAACAGTTTTATTTTTTTTTAAATCAGCCTATGACGAACTTTCCCATGTGTTACTGCGGCCTCATTATGAGGGAAGTAAAGAATAGTGACACTGTGACCTTCCAGGCAAGTCGTAAGAGGCGACTAAGGAGGTTGATTGATTGTTTGACAAGCTGTCATTGTAAAAATGTATTGTTATGGAAACAGCGCCATATATTTTAGAGCAGTGATCTGTGCAATATGTGCCACTTTGGCACGCAAGGTTTCTGTTTTTGAGATTGTGGTTCTGCCCTATGTGCCGTCTTCGGCTCGAAAGGACAATAGATAGATAGATATGACAACCTGCACCATCAAAGCAAGAGACAGAGTAGAATGACGGTAGCCAACCTTCGTTGCGGAGACGGCACTCGATGATGATGATTGTTGTATTGTTTATTATACAGTTTTATTGTTGTATTGTTTATTATACAGTTTTATTTGTTTACATAGTAATAGAAACAATTAACTAGTTCCCTCTATAACCACGTAACCAAAAATAGCATCTACGATCTAATACAACTTTTAAAAAATCTAATATAAAAGTGAGATCTCAATTTGAAAATCTCAACATTTCTGATTAGTGCAGAAACATTTACCATTAGACAAGAAAACAGAACAGAAAATTGAACCCTTTGAAATATGGATTTATAGAATCTCCTTGCCTCTCTTTCTTATCATTGCAGTTGCAATGTATCCAATTACGAACTTGCACACAATTTTTGTTTCTGGAGTTATCATGCAACCATTGTAAAACTATATATCTACTGACCTTTCGAGCCCGAGCCGGCCCATAGGGCATAGGCCCAGATACTCTTTCTCTTATCTAATTTTCTTTAACATTTTAGCAGCTTTCAATCCTTCTAAAGATATTTTATCAAATCTCGCCATTTGTCTCTGTTCTGTGCAAGCAGCTCTATCTCATTCAGGGAGCAGATTCCTGCTGCTCATGCCTCTCTGATCAATGTTCTTCTCAGTGTCTCTCTGGGTCGACCTCTTTTCCTGTTACCTGATGTTTCCCACATGAGGGCTTGCTTTGTTATTCGGTTATTATCTCTCCTCATCACATGTCCAACATATGACTATTGTCTTTTCTTGATTACTGAAGATATTAGTGGTTGATTGGCGATTTATCTAATTTCCTCGTTTAGTTATGAATTCGTTGCACGCTATACCAAGTTGTAAAACTACATATATCTAAAACATAACACCGCCCCCAAAAACACCACATATCATTATAGAGAAGTTTAACGTTTGCAAAAACACACGAAACTAGCCTTGTACATTCAATATACATACGTTGTTTTTACTCATAAAACCAAAAATAGATCTTCCAAAGTTACATAAATTGGCCGCACCTAAATATGCCCACTAGACTAACTTGCCGGCACACCCGATCAGTGCAATAAACATCTATATTTATCGATTGGGTAATTGTTACGCCTGTGGGTCTGGAGAGATTGCTTTTACCATCAAAGACAACTTTTACTAGACACAAACAACTGCTGTCTTGAAGGGAAGGTCACAACAAATTACAATGTAGTTGCACACAAGTACATTTTGAAGGACGGATGCACTGAACCACTAAGTGCAAACCAGTTCAACGAATTCCATTAATAATCGAGAGACGAAGAAAAGCATAATTGTTGTAAGGAGTAAACAGCAAATCGATATATAACATTCGATAAGCTTAATTAAATTCCTGCACTGGAGTCATCAGGGTTACTTTGCAAGACAATCCCATTAGATTTTCCGTGGGCAGTTGTTGCAACAAACGCGATACACTCCCTTGGGTTTTTCCAACAATCGGGGAATCCCCAATATTGCGATCAAAACATAATCGAACGCTTTGAAATCAAACTCTCATTAATTATGTCTGTAAATTGGGCTTACTTTTAAGCATTCACGTTAAAACAGGCATATTGTTTTGAAATTGAATTTTAGGTACATCTATAGTTGACTCAAATACTTCTGAAGAACTCAAATTATTTTATTATCATAAAATAGCATGGGCAATATAAATCTGCTTGTGAGTAGAGTCGGATATCAAGGTATTATGGTTTGCAGGAGTGGTTTTAGAAATGAAAGTGTTATATATACACACACACACATATATATATATATATATGTACTGTGGTCAGAGTATATATATATATATATATATATATATATTTATGATTATATATAGATGAGATTATATATATATATATATATACACACACACACATACAAAATATATATATATATATATATATATATATATATATATATATATATATATATATATATACACACTACACGCACAAACAAATACGCACACACACATTAGTAAAATGTGTGAACAATATATATATATATATATATATATATATATATATATATATATATATGTATATAATCTCATCTAATGAGCTTTAATCGCATGGATCATCCAGGGAGCGTGGTGGCAGATGGCCGAGTTGATAAACCTGCAAGCTTCCATCAGAAAGGTTTTGAGTATTCGATTACCTGAAGGGTTAGCCATTTTTTTATTCAGGTCGAAGAAAAGGAAGGGGAGGGGTGGTGAAGTTATTTCGACCTATACATTACGGGACGACTGCTGTGGGGGAGGGACATCTGGATACCCCCTCCCCCTCCCCCCCTTTCAGCCCAACCATAACACCCACAAACTTACCGCCATATTACAGATACATACAAATAAGGAATATTAATTGGTCATTGTAATGGCTCATCGCACATCCCTAGACCGGCCGTACGCTAATCTGAAGGTCTGTTGTTTGATGTGCGACGGTGATAATCTGACGATGAACTGTGTGTCTATATGTTCGGAATTGGAGTCAACAACGATGGCCTAACATCATCAAGCGCTATACATTTTTTTTTTAATACGACGATCATCATTTTCAAGAGGACGTGAACTTCCGGTATATGATGGATAGGCGGCGGGAACAATTGAAGGCTTGCCATGAAAAATGTTCCTTGTTGCAGTTTCCTCATATTCCAAGTCCGGCTTGTTGCAGGAGCTACTGAGTTAAGTGCTCTGTGCACACCGTGAGCTGTGTGTCTCATCCGTTTTGATCATGTTACGATATTCCAATTGGTTACGATGAATGATGATATTGTATGACAGGGAACAGTTGGCTGTGTTCACTTTTTGTGCGGTTTCGCCTCATGTCTTTTGGCATGTGCTGAGACTGCTACGATGAGGACTACAGCTACCTTTCTTTGTTTTGGAGATGAGTTAGTAATTCGGATGATTCCACTGGCACGGGCGGTTGAGCAATTATGGATTTTAATTCGTTTGCAGTGATACCGAGGCCTTCCATAACCAAAGAACCAAATAACAAGTAAGGAAAGTATATAGTTATTGTTTGGTGAGTATATTGGAATATGTTTTTTTTTCTTTCGTGGTCAAAATGGTTAGTGCGGTCTTCACTGCTTTCTTTTCGTCACTTTTAGGTTCTCTGATGGTGTTTTAACTTTTATCTCTATGAAAACATTTTGAAAACAAGACGTCCATTTTAAGTTTAAACTCTTAGTGTCCCCGTGTCTGAGCAGTTAGTGAGGTCACGATTAAGTCCGGTTTCATTTCCCCAGAAATGGTGAAATTGTCTCTTCGGGTTCCACACTGAATGTGAAAATAGGTACCTAATATGCTTTTCTAGGAAAGTAGGCGGCCTAGCTTCATGTTGACTATATCAGTAATAAAATATGCTGTTGACCATTGACAAATATGTGCATTGACACGGTATTTCCCATACAGAGGCTTATGGAACCTTTACTTACCCGCAGTCAAGTGCTGATTTTTTAAATTTACACATGAGTAGTTCGGGCGTGTTTATATGGAACCGAACCTCTACCTTCTGGTTGTGATAGTAGTAAAGTAGTAAAGTAAAGTACCCCCGTCACGCCAAGTGGAGTATAGGGAATATGGTGTTAGTGACCATAAATATTACAGACCTTCGACACATGATTTTTGGGGTAATGTGGTAATTTTTGGTGGTATTAAGTCCGTGCCACTTTAGTTTCAAAGAAAAAAAAAATCCGATACCCATTAACGGCTGAGTGAACCGGAAGCCATCGTTTGGGATCGAACCCTACCTCTTGTCCTTTGTAGCCCAGTTCACTAACTACTGAACTATCGCGGCTCTCGAGGTAGTAGTACTGGCACGAAAATAGTTCCAAAATTACCTTGTTTATCACTCGGTTCAGAAATAAGGGCCACGAAAGCCGCCTCGCGCAGTACCAGATGAACCTTGCACGAGATCCTGACCCAGACCATACTTAATCCAGACCATAAGTCACACACATCTCAGGGCCGTCACCAAAAACTTGCCGCGACGAGACCTTCCGTGCGCCTGCGGGCGCCACTCTACGTTGGCTTACTAAGTACCTCAAAGAACATCTCGACATGACCACTCTGTCATATTTGGGATGACCAGGAATGTGTAGTGGCTCAGGATATTTCAGGAGCACTGACAGTACACTGTTGCTTAATTCTGGTGTTTTAGTTTAGTTGTCATTATTTCATGATAACTGCTACATAAGGTATCATTATCATTCAAGTATTATGCCTACTGGTGTAGGTGGCAATGTCTCTCCATAACTTTCGATCTCGACATTTATTTATCATTTCTGTTGTTGACCTTCTGCCAAGCCATTCTCTTAAGATGTCTGGTGTCTTTTCTCTTTGCTTCCCTCTATCGCTAGTAAGTATTCATGTACCGTTAAATCAGATGTCAATAGGATACACACAGTTGAAAAACAAGATCGTTTCTGAAGTGATTCGGTCCGGATAACTTACTTTGTATGCCAAGATCATCATTCAAATTACAGAATAGACCTTATATTTACATACAAACATGCATACATACATCGTTAAAAACATACATGCGTATGTACATACACAAGCACGCATGCACGACACCCGAATATACACACGCATACAAATATAATATATACACAGATACATATATATAAATACATACACACACATATATATATATATATATACATATATATATATACATATATATATACATACATACTTACATATATGCATACATACATTCATATATGCATTAATACATACATATATGCATACATATACATACATACATACATACATACATACATACATACATACATACATACATACATACATACATACATACATACATACATACATACATACATACATACATACATACATACATGCATGCATACATACATACATACATACATACATACATACATACATACATACATACATACATACATACACATACATACATACACATAAATACATACGTACATACATACATACACATACATACATACATAATTACATACACATACATACATACACACACATACATACATACATACATACATACATACATACATACATACATACATACATACATACATACATACATACATACATACATACATACATACATACATACATACATACACACATACATACATACATACATACATACATACATACATACATACATACATACATACATACATACATACATACATACATACATACATACACACACGCCCACCTAATAATTTCAACAAAAAAAACAAACCGAATATAAAATCGTTATTAGTCTCACGCTGAGACTGCTATATCCTGTCAGTATCCACAGCATCTGTGACAGATTATCGTGTAACATTGTACTGCTGTACTTCATTTCAACTTGCAAAATAGGGGGAAAAAGCTACATAGCAATATCTATTAAAGTTGCATATAGCCACGTTTTTGTCTTTGCCTCATCTGTATAATGTTATAGTAAAAGTAAAAAAAAAGGTAAAGTACCCCCGTCACGCCAAGTGGCGTATATGGAATATGGTGTTAGTGACCATAAATTTTACAAACCCTCGGCACATGATTTTTGGTATAATGTGGTCGGTATTACGCCCGTGCCGTTTTAATAATTTAAAGTGAGATGAAGTAATAACCTTCAACAGATCTTCATCATCAAGTACCTTGCCAGCTGGCGTAGGTGAGCATGTCTCTCCACAAATCTCGATCTTGACAGCTGTTTATCATTTCTGTTGTTGACCTTCCGCCAAGAAATTCTTTTAAGCTGTCTGCTATATTGTTTTCTTTGCGTTGCTCCTACCTCTCCGTCCCCCAATGTTCCCTGTTGTCACAATATATTCCAGTTGTTCTCTTTCATTACATGGGCAAAATAACAACGATTGCTTCTTCCTAATATTGGAAAATAGCTCTCTTTTTTGCTTTGGCCTCTATCAGAACGTTTTCATTACTTTCCTTAGCTGTCCATAGTTTTCTCAGTATTTTTCTATAAAACGATATTTCTACAGCCTCCAGTGATTTCTGTGTCTGTTAGAATGTTGTAGATGATTCGCATCCAGATGTTAAGACCGGATCTACACAGCATTTAAGTTTCATGTTTGTTTCCAATGTCAAAAATAGATTGTACAACATCGTCCTCATATTTTGGAAAGCAGCTTTTGCCTGAGCTATTCTGCATCTCATCTGTCTTGTGCATCTACTATCTGAGTTCAATATATCAGGCCTCAGTTTTCAGACAAAATATAAATGTCAGTGTGTTAAGTTCATACTTGCTGTTTGTCTGAAAAGACCAAAATGGTCATATATATATATATATATAGCTTCTTTCGTCTTGTGAGACGGTCTAGTGGAGGCTAATGTGCATTTTTTTTTAGGTTTTGTTTTTGTCGAACAGCTTCTCTGGTGGCTAATTCTACCAATGTTTGATAAACACACACAGCCCACAGAATGAACGAGTCAGGCCTATTAATCCACAGGGTCTTCCATCCTTTTTCGTTAGTCTTTTGTCTTCTAAGTTTTGCCTTAGCAAAGTCACAAATGATGTTATACCATTCCTTATACATATGTATATATATATATATATATATAGTTATTACTTACAGCGATAAATTCGGCAAGAACAAAAATAAAACAAAGTTAAAATATAAGAAACCTGAACAAAATACAAAAATGTACGCATGAATACTAATAGATCCCCTACATAGTACAAAGCACTGAGCAACAGATGTTATAGCTGGCAGTGGTGCATTGTTAGATAGGAACGGATCAAATGTGATATCATGGATAATCGAGGTACTTCGTGGAGTATCAGAGTCCCCGTACTCACAAATCCATATCAGGGCTCATATTTCTTTATGCGGATGTATGGAATATTCAGATCCGCTCTTCTTGTAATTAGTTCCTGTTGTTCTTCTTGTGAAACCGCGGTGGTTGAGTAGTTAATACGCTCGCTACAGCTCCCCAAAGGTCACGATTCAATTCCCAAATGTAGTGACATTTCTTTTTTCTGGGATCATTCTCTGAAAATTGGTACTAGAGTTAACTTGTAGGAATGTAGGGTGAAAAGACTTAATACCAACCACGTGACCCATATAATTTGCCGTTAGTCATTGAAAAATGTGGGCACTAATACCGTATTTCCTTTAATAAGAGCTCCTCAAGGCGTTAAAGCAATTCCTTGCATTTACATACTTCTTGTTCGCTTCATCTTTTATATCATTTTGGGTGTAAAGGGAGATATAAAGTCGCAACTATCGCTCCTCCGGCAGCCTCAGTCATTGTCATGTGAGTTTAATGATGTGAAGTTTCCATGATTTTGCTGCTGCACATTACTATTCAGAGAGCGCGATGGCGTAGTGGTTAGTACAGGCATCTGGTTCAAGTGCCATTTGAGAAACCATCACCCTAGCCCCGTTTAATCAAGGTTCACGCAGTCTCAAAAAATAGGTAGAAGAGATATCCCTAAATAGGAGAAATACCTCAACTAGAGAAAATTATATATATATATATAATCTCGTTCCTTGTATATATGCAGTCTTCTTCTTCTTCTTCTTCTTTTCTCTTATCACTGATACCAAAAATGTGTCGTGGTTATATCATTTGTCGTTCTTGAGCTGCTCGAAATGTCTGAATTAGTAATTTTCCTTTGTTGTTACATGCCACTGTCACATGATCTATCCATCTTCTTCTAGGTCTTCCTCTTGGTCTTTTTCCATGCATTCTCGAGAAGAACGCCTTTGATGGTGATTGGAGAGGATTCAATCTGACCAGGTGGCCAAACCATTTAAGTTGTTGTTTTTGTTCTATATATTCTTGGCAGCGTTTTGTTCCTACCATTTTTCGTATGGTTCCATTATGTATTCTATTTCTTCTTGTGTATATAGGCAGTAATATAAACACAAAAGGAGGAACAAGATTTGATACGGAAATAATGATGCCAGATATAGACGAGCCTTCATTGCTCGTTATGTTAAATACAATAAACAATTTCAACTCTAATGTTAATTCAGTCTATGGCCGTGAAACATGCAGAACAAGAACTATGAGAGTCACGGAGATACAGACATTCATTAATGAATGCTAGCGGAGAATAACATGATGGAAATGGAGGACAAAATCAGTAATATAATTATAACCAAGTTACAGTCAAATACCAGTGGATAAAGAGATACAGCGAAGACGACGGCGCTGGATAGGACACACAATGCGGAAGCCAACTGAGAGTATTACACAAACAGGCCCTTTTTTGGAATTCCCAGGGGAAAAGACTAAGAGTAAGACCAAAGAATTCTTGGAGAAGACAAATAGAAGCAGATATAAAGATGATGGGGATGACATGGAATGATCTTAAAAGAATCGCAAGAAACAGAACGACTTAGAAAGTGTTTGTTAAAAACATATGCTCCACAGGGAGCTAAAAAGGTAGAAGAGGAAGAAGACCAGTAAAATATCAGTATATAAAGAGATAGGTCGAAGATGACGCTGAATTAGACCTATATTGCAGAAGCCAGCGACGAGCATTACACGACATACTCTTTTTTTTCCATAACCATGAGTCCACTAGTAGGACCCTAGATACAAGAACAATAACAAAAATAATCTCTACAGAGATGAAATGTGTTAGACGAATGACAGGAAACAGTCTAAGAGATAAGATCAGAAATGGAAAACTGAGAGAAAAGCTAGGAATAGCCCCCGCCATAGAATATATAAAGAAACAACAGATAAAACGGTTTGGCCACGTGACAAGGCAGACAGAACAAAACACAACACAACGAGCCTTCAACAAACGTTGTGAGAACACCTGACCCAAGGGTCGACCACGTAAAAGATGGGTCGATGGAATATTAGAAGCACTAGGTAACATAACAGCAGCAGAGGCGAACAGAAGAGCAAAAGATCGCAAATTATATCTCCCCTCGACGCTGAATGGCAGATGAGGAAGGAAAGAAGAGGAAGAAGATGATGAGTCCACGTCACCCCTTCGGATGAAAGAGATGAGAGTTAAGTTGGGCACAGCCAGAAATTAGAAACTTAGTGGGCGTGTAAGAAGACTAACCAACACAGAACTGGAGTTATCAGTCGCTGGACACTTCCTTTCTTGCTGAGGAAGGGATCTTAGCACCTATGGGCATGTTCGGAGTGCAATAATGACGACCCGCAAAAAACTCAATAACTTAATAACCCTTTTTTTTTGAATCTCCATGAGAACATACTAAGAGACAGACCAAATTATACTTAAGAGAGGGCGAGTGAAATCAGAGATATAGAGGGTGAACAAGAAGTGGAACGATCTTAAAAGAATGGCAAGAAACAGGACGGTTTGGAAAGTGTTTGTAGAATACATATGCTCCACGGGGAGCTGAAATATAGAAGAAGAATAAGGTATATTATGATGTTGTGGGATGAAAAGGAAAGGAGGAAGGAGCGTTGTCGTCCCAGCTCATGAAGGTGAAGGTCATCTCAATGAAATCATTACTCAATAGCAATAGCTATGGGGATCACCTTAACCATTTCATTTTTTCTATCCGACTCGAGTTCTCTGCCCGATATCTTTATTTATAATGTTGCGACTCTTTGTGTTATCCATCCTTTATTTAAAAATCACCATTTTTCAAGACTGCACTGAATGTGGTAGACAGGGAAATCCATCGGCCCATAGGTATAACACTACAGACAAAACTATATGGGCCACTGCAAGAATTACAAAAGACAGTAAATTTTATACAGGAAACGACATTGCAGATATAGACAATACTTCCAACGAACGAAAGATAGATAGATAGATAGATAGATAGATAGATAGATAGATAGATAGATAGATAGATAGATAGATAGATAGATAGATAGATAGATAGATAGATAGATAGATAGATAGATAGATAGATAGATAGATATAGGTAGGTAGGTAGGTAGATAGGTAGGTAGGTAGGTAGGTAGGTAGGTAGTAGGTAGGTAGGTAGGTAGGTAGGTAGGTAGGTAGGTAGGTAGGTAGGTAGGTAGGTAGGTAGGTAGTAGGTAGGTAGTAGGTAGGTAGGTAGGTAGGTAGGTAGGTAGATAGGTAGATAGATAGATAGATAGATAGATAGATAGATAGATAGATAGATAGATAGATAGATAGATAGATAGATAGATAGATAGATAGATAGATAGATAGATAGATAGATAGATAGATAGATAGATAGATAGATAGATAGATAGATAGATAGATAGATAGTAGATAGGTAGATAGATAGATAGATAGATAGATAGATAGATAGATAGATAGATAGATAGATAGATAGATAGATAGATAGATAGATAGATAGATAGATAGATAGATAGATAGATAGATAGATAGATAGATAGATAGATAGATAGATAGATAGATAGATAGATAGATAGATAGATAGATAGATAGATAGATAGATAGATAGATAGATAGATAGATAGATAGATAGATAGATAGATAGATAGATAGATAGATAGATAGATCTGTCCTTTTTGTCTTGGCCACTCTTCTGCAAAACAAGATCTTACATAATTCAGTTAATATAATCCTAGTAAAGTAAAGTACCCCCACCACGCCAAGTGGCGGATATGGAACATGATGTTAATGACCATAAACTTTACAGACCGTCGGCACATGATTTTTTGGGGTAATATGGTTGGGATCGAACCCTACCTCTTGTCCTTTGTTAATATACTCCTAGACCTTTCATTAATTATTCATAACTCACGAACATCATTATGAAGGTCTTGAGGCAAGACGTCGGTCCCTGAACAAAAAGGTCAAGAGTTCTATTCCACCAGTGGGAGTATTTAAGAAAAATAATGAAAAGTTGAATCAATGGTTTCTTCGTGGGTTTACCTCCCTTTCATCTCTGGGTAGTGCACTCTGATGTCTTGTCTTCTCTGGATAGTGAGCTATCATGTCTTGTCCTCTCTGGGTAGTGAGATCTGATGTCTTGTCTTCTCTGGATAGTGAGCTCTGATGTCTTGCCCTCTCTGGGTAGTGAGCTATGATGTCTTGTCCTCTCTGGGTAGTGAGATCTGATGTCTCGCCCTTTCTGGGTAGTGAGATTTGATGTCTTGCCTTCTCTGGGTAGTGAGATCTGATGTCTTGCCCTCTCTGGGTAGTGAGCTCTGATGTCTTGCCTTCTCTGGGTAATGAGATCCGATGTATTACCCTCTCTAGATAGTGAAATCCGATGTCTTGCCATCTCTGGGTAGTGAGATCCGATGTCATGCCCTCTCTGGGTAGTGAGATCGATGTCTTGCCTCTCTGGGTAATGAGATCCGATGTCTTGCCCTCTCTGGTAGTGAAATTCGATGTCTTGCCATCTCTGGGTAGTGAGATCCGATGTCTTGCCCTCTTGAATAACAGCAGAAAAACAGTAGGTCATGTCTGCACTCGTACATGTTAAAAAAACTTTTGGCAGTTGAATTCCAAAACAGTAGGCCAAGAAACAGTCGTTACCCTGGTAACATTATCAGCAAAAACCTACGTATACGGATGTAGCCCAGGCCGTGCTACAAGAGGTCCAGCTTCTTCTCGGTTATACCCGATAGATCTAGTGGAAAATCAGAGTACCTATGGGTTAGTCTGGTGTGCAGTGATGATGTGCAGTGATGATGATTCTAACATAACATAATGTAACATAACATTATATGTGTTCGTGAGTTATGAATAATTAATGAAAGGTCTAGGAGTATATTGACAAAGGACAAGAGGTAGGGTTTGATCCCAACCGACGGCTTCCGATTCACCCAGCCTTTAATGGGTATCTGATTTTTTTTTTTCTGGGAAAGTAAAGCGACACGGGCGTAATACCGACCACATTACCCCAAAAAATCATGTGCCGAAGGTCTGTAAAATTTATGGTCATTAACGCCATATTCCCTATACGCCACTTGGCGTGACGGGGGTAGTTTACTTTACTAGGAGTTCTATTGCCTGAATTATGTAAGAACTTGTTTGCAGAAGAGTGGCCAGGACAAAAAGGACAGATCTATCTATCTTTCGTTCGCTGGAAGTATTGTCTATATCTGCAATGTCGTTTCCTATATAAATGTTACTGTATTTTGCAAATCTTGCAGTGGCCCATATAGTGGCCGACTTCGGAGGTACTGATATATTTTTTTTCCGTCGATGAGTAATTGACGTTTCATGCCGGGCCTCGCTGCTGAGACCAGTGGTGGTTGCAGCAGAGAGAAATCATAAATAAAAATCCCAACTGGTGTAGCCGGGATTTGAACCCACAACCTCTCTATCTCGAGGCAGGCGTCTTACCTCGAGACCAACCAGTCCCATAACGTCAATATGATGCATTTTGCGTCTACTGGAGCAGGTGATCATGTCCCTTCATAACTTTGTGATCCAATATTACTCATAGTTTTAAAATCTTCGTATTGACTTACTACTAATCTGTTCTCTTAAGGTGTCTTAAACTTCTCTCTCAGAGATTAGTTTAGTCGGCAAATTATATTGTACAAAAGAGAACGTCATATTGCACAGATCCCATCCTAAGAAAGTTTTGAAGTTTTCATGTGCTGGTTAGTCTAGAGGTAGAGCGTCAGTCTCAGCACTGGAACGACCCGGGTTCAAAACTCACAAGAAACGATGGTGATTTAAACAATTAAATATGACAAATTAATCTGCGGTATCTCTATGAGTTACCCTCCCCTGATCTCTCTTGTAATGATACCCAATGTCTAGGCAGTTCGGATAACGCAATAGACAAGAGTTCCAGTGTGCATTTGCGCACGTTAAAGAACCGTTGGTAGTTAAAATCGAAAAGTGTGAGCCAGAAATATGCAAATGATCAGCAGAAGACTACCCACACAGTTGATCCCTGGCTGTGCTACGGAGTTCGTGCACGTGGGCCAGGACTCCCCTCGGATTTTCTCGAGATTTCGAGGGGAATATAGGAGCACCTATGGATGCGCCATGTGTGCCGTGATGATGATCTTAACAACACCATCAAAGCCCGCTCTCTATTTCTCTCTATTTACTTATAATTTATTTATTCTCCCATTAAAATAGTTGCCTTATAGATTCCCACCTGTTTCCAGCTCAATATGAAGTTAAAAACGATGATTGTTTCCCCTTGATTATCGGTAATTAACTTTCCTTATCTCGTTACTATTTATATGAAGCACAGCTGTTTGTTCGGGTATCAAAGTAGCATTTTAGTTTGTACCTTGGATATTTAGCATTGTTTACAATTGAAGATTTCCGTTTAAGTAAAGCAAAGTACCCCCGTCACGCCAAGTGGCGTATAGGGAATATGATGTTAGTGACCATAAATTTTACAGACCTTCGGTACATTGATTTTTGGCGTAATGTGGTCGGTATTACGCCCGTGCCGCTTTACTTTCCCTGAAAAAAAATCCAGTACCCATTAAATGCTGGGTGAACCGGACGCCGCCGGTTTGGGATCGAACCCTACCTTTTGTCCTTTGTAGTCCAGTTCACTAACCACTGAGCTATCGAAGCTCCCAAGATGTCCTTGTACATTCCTCTTATTATTAACAGTGATATACTGTATTGAAGTGGTCTCACTTTCAGTCACTACATACCGAAACATACAAAATGTAACCAAAAGTTTATATTCATGTATTTCGGCTTGTTGCAGGAGCTACTGAGTTAAGTGCTCTGTGCACACCGTGAGCTGTGTGTTTCATCTATTTTGATCATGTTGCAATACTCCAATTGTTTACGATGAATGATACTATAGTATGACAAAGACAGTTTGTGTTCACTTTCTGTGCGGTTTCGCCTCATGTCTTTTTACCTGTGCTGAGACTGCTATGATGAGGACTACAGCTACCTTTCTTTGTTTGGGAGATGAGTTAGTAATTCGGATGATTCCACTGACAAGGGCGGTTGAGCAATTATAGATTTTAATTCGTTTGCAGTGATACCGGGGCTTTCCATAACAGTAACCATTTATGTTTTAATAATACTCTAGGTAATGCTTTGAATAACAGGATCAGGGTTTGTGAAAGTTGAAAAATTCTGTGGCTGATATTTTTAGTTTTTAACCTCACAAGTTTTTACATTTTAAAATACAGCTTCTAATCACTTCGATGTTTAATAGAAGAATTATGTGTAGTTTACTTTTCTGGAAAGACACAAATGACACAATTCAGCTAAACTATTAATCACAAACAACTGTAATGAAGCGTCCTCATTAACCTTCATAGAAACCCGTGGCACTCTCAACGTTCTTCTTTCAACCACATTTCAGTCGACTCCAACTAAAACAATTTTGAAATAGCTGAAAGTTAAAAGAGAACTTCTTAACACAGTCTCGGTGGCTGAATGATTAATGTGTTCGCTTTTTGATCGGAAGGGCCGCGGTTCGATCCCCAGAAGTGACGGATATATTTTTTTTGTTTGGACCGACAAGGCTCTGGCGTTCACCAGCCTCTAAAAATGGGTACCAGTGATTTTTGTGGGAAGCAAAGACGGTCTGGCGTGATACCGACTATATCACCCGAAAATATGCCGTGGTCATAGAAAAATATTATCATTAATACCATATTCTCTAAACGCCTAGAGGAAGGCGTGGAGGAAACCTTTACTTTACTTTACTTTTACTTTACTTTTACTTTACTTTACTTTACTTTACTTTACTTTACTTTACTTATTTAACACAATTCGAAAAAAGATTACTGAATTTTATTTTGGGACATGTGAAGAAACACAATTAATCTCCTAAAAGTAATTTTGAATGGGAAGAAAGAAGAGGCCGATATATATATAATATGAGAATAGAAACACAGGCATCACAATAAAACAGTGATAACTCGCAAGTTTCAGTACGCCCTGTACATTAATCATAGTAGTACGAATTATAGTAGTACTCTACTATTATTTTTAAAAAAAGTAATGAATGAATAACCATCAGCAAATTACAAATTAAGTAATGTATGAAGGTGCTGACAGCGTGCTAAATATCATTTACAATAATTAACTCCACATGGGAAAAGATGTAGTACAAAGATATGCACATGAAGCACAGAAATCATTAACCTGTTTAGGCAGTAATGTCAAATTGACGTCGATGGTAATGTTTTGTTAAGTGTTCATGCTGTCATGCGTTATAACCGGAGACATGTTATCTTTAAAGATGTCATATACATGTCTGGTTTAAATAGTATATCTCGCGTTTACCTGAGGGCTACTAAAGAATAACTAGCAGATATCATTATCCGTCATTAAACGACATGAAGTAGACATAGATTCTTTGTGTTGAGTTGTAACTGTGATATTTTCACCTTTCAACCCAACACATCCGACTTCAGAATGTGATAAATAAGTACCGGGTTTGCCATCTCGTTAGATTCCAATTGATTTGGACAGATTGCATCTAGGGGCACCACGAAGGGATTATTTTGGATCTGAATAATTCTGGTTCACCAAACCTGCCGGAAGCAGTCAGCTATGGTTTGCTAACCGCTTTCAGTTCTGATACAGACTTATCTTTGGCCGGCAATAGTAATATAGAAAATAAAATTAACAACATAAGGTATGCTGACGATAATGTACTTTCTTGCAAAAAAATCCAGAAGAACAACTACTTAAAAGGGGGGGAAAAAAACAAGAAAAACAATAAATACCAATTGAACATAAATATTTAAACAGACTAAAATTTTAATAATAAACAGAGATAACAATGCGAAACTTAAAATTCAAAGTAAAATATAATTTCGAATGTAAAAAAAATAAAAAAATAAAAGAATGTTGACTCATATAGAACTACCTTTGACATGTGATAAACAGTTATTGAAAGTACGAGATGAAATTTAAAAAAGTAAGTTAAAAAAAAAAAAAAGGAACGGTGACACGCTATCTTAACATGAAATATATACCCACTTCAACGGAAATAACATCAGGACGAAAATCCAAATAAGGTGTTGTTGTAACTATTCAATATGCTGCTTGTCGCGAAAACATTGACAGCAGGTAGGAAAAGAGAAAATACAGGTGAAGCCATTGAGGTGTGGATTTATAGAAGAATGAGGCAGATCTATTAGATAGAGGAGAAAACAAGTAATGATGTTTAGTAACAATTGAAAAGAGTGAGAGAACTATTGATGAGAGAACTATTGGTGATAGAACTATTGGTGATAGAACTACTGATGAAAGAACTATTGAGGAGAGAACTATTGATGAGAGAACTACACATGAAAGAACTATTGATGATAGAACTGTTGGTGATAGAACTACTGATGAAAGAAATATTGAGGAGAGAACTATTGATGAGAGAACTATTGGTGATAGAACTACTGATGAAAGAACTATTGAGGAGAGAACTATTGATGAGAGAACTATTGATGAGAGAACTATTGGTGATAGAACTATTGGTGATAGAACTATTGAGGAGAGAACTATTGATGAGAGAACTACACATGAAAGAACTATTGATGATAGAACTGTTGGTGATAGAACTACTGATGAAAGAACTATTGAGGAGAGAACTATTGATGAGAGAACTACACATGAAAGAACTATTGATGATAGAACTGTTGGTGATAGAACTACTGATGAGAGAACTATTGATGAGGGAACTACACATGAGAGAACTATTGATGAGATAACTATTGATGATAGAACTATTGGTGAGAGAACTATTGATGAGAGTACTATTGATGAGAAAGCTATTGATGAGAGAGAACTAACGATGAGAGAATATTGATGAGAGAACTACTGATAGGAAAGCTATTGATGTGAGAGAACTAACGATGAGAGAACTATTGATGATATAACTTTTCCTGATAAAGCTATTGATGAGAGAAAACTAACGATGAAAGAACGTTTGTTGAGAGAACTTTTGATGTGAACGCTAATGACAAGAGAGTACTAACAATGAGTGAACTATTAATGAGAGAACTATTGACGAGAATGCTATTGATGAGATAGCTATTAATGAGTGAGAACTAACTATGAGAGAACTATTGATGTGAGAACTATTGGTGAAAGAACTATTGATGTGAGAACTATTGGGGAGCGAACTAAAGATGAGAGACATATTGATAAGAGAGAGCTCAGGATGAGAGAAATATTGGTTTGTTCTGACAAGTTTTTTCTTCATTTCTAAAGAGAAGAGGAGAAGAATAAAGGAGAATGTGGTCAATGATGCATTTATTGAGAGACTGAGGATTCTACAGGTGGGAAAGGTGTGTGGTCGATTCGGAGTGAGTAATAGGAAAAGCAGATGTCTCTACAATCAACACCTTACAGAAACAGTCAGTCTGTATCATCATCATTGAGTGCCATCTTCGCATCGAAATGTGGCTACCAGGGAGAGCAATTCCGCTCCGCCTCTTGCTTTGGTGGCGCAGGTTGTCATAGGCAAACTGCCCATTCTAAACGTGATTACCCTACCGTCCCCACCAACGTAACAATCATGCACAAACAATGACAATATGATACTTCTTAAATATCTACTGCAATGTGATACTTCTACAATATCTACTGCAATGTGATACTTCAACAATATCTACTACAATATGATACTTCTACAATATCTACTATAACATCTACTATAATATGATACTTCTACAATATCAGTGACAATATGATACTTCTACAATATCAGTGACAATATGATACTTCTACAATATCAGTGACAATATGATACTTCTACAATATCAGTGACAATATGATACTTCTACAATATCAGTGACAATATGATACTTCTACAATATCTACTACAATATGATACTTCTACAATATCTACTACAATATGATACTTCTACAATATCTACTACAATATGATACTTCTACAATATCTACTGCAATGTGATACTTCTACAACATCTACTGCAATATGATACTTCTACAATATCTACTAAAATATGATACTTCTACAATATCTACTGCAATGTGATAATCTACTACAGTATGATACTTCTACAATATCTACTGCAATGTGATACTTCTACCATATCAATTACAATATGATACTTTTACAATATCTACTACAATATGATATTTCTAAAATATCTACTACAATATGATACTTCTACAATATCTACTACAATATAATACTTCTACAATATCAACTACAATATGATACTTCTACAATATCAACTACAATATGATACTTCTACAACATCTACTACAATATGATACTTTTACAATATCTACTAAAATATGATACTTCTACAATATCTTCTGCAATTGTATACGTCTACAATATCAATTACAATACGACACTTCTACAATATCTACTCCAATATGACACTTCTACAATATCTACTACAATATGATACTTCTACAATATCTACTACAATATGATACTTTACAATATGTACTACAATATGATACTTCTACAATATCAACTACAATATGATACTTCTACAATATCTACTGCAATATGATACTTCTACAACATCTACTACAATATGATACTTTTACAATATCTACTAAAATATGATACTTCTACAATATCTTCTGCAATTGTATACGTCTACAATATCAATTACAATACGACACTTCTACAATATCTACTCCAATATGACACTTCTACAATATCTACTGCAATATGATACTTCTACAATATCTTCTGCAATTTCATACTTCTACAATATCAATTACAATACGACTTTTCTACAATATCTACTACAATACGACACTTCTACAATATCTACTACAATATGACACTTCTACAATATCTACTGCAATATGATACTTCTACAATATCAATTACAATACGACACTTCTACAATATCTACTGCAATATGACACTTCTACAATATCTACTACAGTATGACACTTCTACAATATCTACTGCAATATGACACTTCTACAATATCAATTACAATACGACACTTCTACAATATCTACTGCAATATGATACTTCTACAATATCAATTACAATACGACACTTCTGCAATATCTACTGCAATATGACACTTCTACAATATCAATTACAATACGACACTTCTACAATATCTACTGCAATATGACACTTCTACAATATCTACTACAATATGACACTTCTACAATAACTACTGCAATATGACACTTCTACAATATCAATTACAATACGACACTTCTACAATATCTACTGCAATATGATACTTCTACAATATCAATTACAATACGACACTTCTACAACATCTACTGCAATATGACACTTCTACAATATCAATTGCAATACGACACTTCTACAATATCTACTGCAATATGACACTTCTACAATATCTACTACAATATGACACTTCTACAATATCTACTGCAATATGACACTTCTACAATATCATTTACAATACTACACTTCTACAATATCTACTGCAATATGATACTTCTACAATATCTACTACAATATGATACTTCTACAATATCAATTACAATACGACACTTCTACAATATCAATTACAATACGACACTTCTACAATATCAATTACAATACGACACTTCTACAATATCTACTGCAATATTACACTTCTACAATATCAATTACAATACGACACTTCTACAATATCTACTACAATCTATTAAATCTACTATAATATGACACTTCAACAAAAGTGGTTTTGTTTTCCCCCATTATCAGGTAGATAAAAGCATCGCGGTGTAGTAAACAGACAATGATAATTGCTACCAGTTGAAGATCACAATAACACTTTGTTGTTTTGCTCCTTCATTATTACCCAAGTATTTATTTCACATCTCCCCCCCCCCTCCTTCCCCATCTTTCTATTATTTCAAAACCTACAACAAAACCCAACGTAGCTTGTTGGGGGTTTCCATTTCAAAGCGAGGCTTCCTCCTGGTATGTTATTTATGAAACGTCAGAGGGTGCCACTGATTCCTGCCATTACGAAGCAGAGCATGGTGGGATTTTATGATCATGGGGAAGGAAAATGGCGTCTGTGAAGCGTGAAAATAATCACAATTAGAGCTCTCAAATTAGGACTTCTCATCTTTATTTCTAGTCGGTGATCTGTGCTCGTGAGCAGGTCTAATTCGAATCTTTCACGAGAGGTTGTACTAAGAGCGAGAGAGACAGAGAGCTTGAGTGGGAGGGGGTGAAATTAGAAAGAGTAAACAAAGAAATGAGAAGACATATAGTCTAGGGGAAATAATGCAGAAGAGGGAAAAAGTTAATTAAAGAGGACAAATGAGATCATGAAAGAAATATAGTATACGAGAAGGTAAGAGGACGAAATAAAACACGCGAGAAGGTACGAGAAAGAAATATAATACGCGAGAAGGTACGAGAAAAAAATAAAATGCACTTAAAGGTACGAGAAAGAAATAAAATACCCGAGAAGGTACGAGGAAAAAATAAAATACGCGAGAAGGTACGAGAAAAAAATAAAATACGCGAGAAGGTACGAGAAAAAAAAAATACGCGAGAAGGTACGAGAAAAAAATAAAATACGCGAGAAGGTACTAGAAAAAAATAAAATACGCGAGAAGGTACGAGAAAGAAATATAATACGCGAGAAGGTAAGAGATGTAATATAGTAATATAATAAGGTATATGAAAAGAAATATAGTAATATAATAAGGTACGAGAAAGAAATATAATACGCGAAGAGGTACACGAAAGATATATAATAAGCAAGAAGTTGCGAGAAAGAAGTATGGTAAACGAGGAGGTACGAGAAAGAAATATATTAAACGAGAAAGTATCAGGAAGAAATATAGTAAACGAGAAGGTTCTAGGCAGAGAAACAGTAAACGTGAAGAAATGAGAAAAAAACATAGTAAACAAGAAGGTTCGAGACAGAGAAACAGTAAACATGAAGAAATGAGAAAAAAAAAACATAGTAAACAAGAAGGTTCGAGACAGAGAAACAGTAAACGTGAAGAAATGAGAAAGAAATATAGTAAACAAGAAGGTTAGAGAAAAGAAATATAGCAAACTAGAAGCCATGAGAAAGAATTAAAGTAAATAAGGTACGAGAAAAGAACAAGGAGCATGAGGCCAACAACTAATTGAACAATCTCTCTCTTCTTTTCATAATTCTTAAAATGCTAATACACTTTTAGTTACCAAGTTGAAATAATTGAATAATATACTCAGCTTGTATGTGTTTATAGTATATTTCGAAAGTGCAATAACATTCATCATCATCGAGTGCCGTCTCCACATCGAAGGTTGGCTACCATGGAGCGCCATTTCACTCTGTCTCTTGCTTTGATGGTGCAGGTTGTCATGGGTTGACTAGTCCATCTTTTGATGTTACTCGTCCATGCAAGTCTTGGTCTGCCACTGCCTCTTTTACCTTGTATTCTCCCTTCCAATATTACTTTTATTAGGCTGTTGTGTCTTTTAACATGCCCCAAAAACTTCATTTGTCTTGCTCTAATTGTGTTTAGTAGTTCTCTTTTTTTATTTTAGTTGTTTTAAAACTTCATCTTTTGTTTTCTTTTCTTTCCATCCAATTCTACCTATTCTTCTATAAATCCACATTTCAAAGGCTTCAATTTTCTGTTCTGTTTTCTTGTCTAATGTCCATGTTTCTGCACCATACAGGAATATTGTAACATTTTGCTATTCTTAGTTTTAGCCCTGGCGTTATTTGTTTTGATGTTAGTATATTCTTCATGGCATTAAAATTACTTTGTGCCATACCTATTCTTTTGTTTATTTCAGTTGTACTTCTTCCATCACTGGTTATAGTCATATCATTCTTCATTAAAAAAAAAAAAAAAAGTATCCTTCACTGGAATAGTACAGGCTCTTGAATGAAATGCAGATCTTTAATATACCAAGCATATGCTATCAAGTAAAATGTATGTCTTTCTTATTACGAGATACGAATATCCACTTTTGTTGAAACAAATGTCCACCACAGGAGAAACAAGTATTTATTTCTGAAGAGGGAAGTATCCATCTCAGGAGAAATAAGAATTAATCTGGGAAAAGATAGGTTTTCATCTTAGGAGAAATAAGCATTAATCTGGGGAAAGACAGGTATTCATCTTAGGAGAAATAAGCATTAATCTGGGGAAAGACAGGTATTCATCTTAGGAGAAATAAGCATTAATCTGGGGAAAGACAGGTAATCATTTTAGGAGAAATAAGCATTAATCTGGGGAAAGACAGGTAATCATTTTAGGAGAAATAAGCATTAATCTGGGGAAAGACAGGTAATCATTTTAGGAGAAATAAGCATTAATCTGGGGATAGACAGGTATTCATTTTAGGAGAAATAAGCATTAATCTGGGGAAAGACAGGTATTCATCTTAGGAGAAATAAGCATTAATCTGGGGAAAGACAGGTATTCATTTTAGGAGAAATAAGCATTAATCTGGGGAAAGACAGATATTCATTTTAGGAGAAAACACCGTCAGTGATATACTCAACAAAAACCACTTCTAAAACACGGTGTGTATTGTCCGCTTAAAAGAAAAAAGCACATCTTATTATCGTTACAATTTTATTTGTCTCGTTTATTCTCACATTTGAGAAATAAAACCCTAAAATGATGCTTGCATGGTACGTTCAGTTCCACTAGAAGAAATCCCGGTTCTAATTTTAATTTCCTTTCTGGCAAGAATGTTAATATATGATATTAGAAAGTGTTGTATCAGAGAGTGTTGTATCAGAGAGTGTTGTATCAGAGAGTGTTGTATCAGAGAATCTTTGAAGGAATTCTTCTCATAAGATTTGATAATGATATAACCTTTGACGTCTTGACAGAATGTTGATAGCAAGCAATCATGATATGTCAATAAAAAAAAAAAAGTAAAGTACCCCCGCCACGGCAAGTGGCGTATAGGGAATATGGTGTTAGTGACCATATATTTTACAGACCTTCGGCACGTGGTTGTTGGGGTAATGTGGTCGGTATTACGCCCGTGCTGCTTTACTTTCCCAGAAAAAAATCCGGTACCCATTAAAGGCTGGGTGAACTTGGAAGCCGTCGGTTGGGATGGAACCCTATCTCTTGTCCTTTGTAGTCCAGTTCACTAACCAGTGATTTACTTAGTGGGCGTGTAAGAAGACTTATCAACCAACATAAAACTGGAGTCGTCAGTCGTTGGACACTGAGGGAATTGCTGAGGAGGGGATCTGAGCACATATGGACATGTTCGGAGTGCAATGATGATGATCCGCAAATAACTCAATAACTCAATAACCACTGAGCTATCGCGGCTCACGATATGTCAATAGTTTGATACAATTGTCAGTGTCTAATGCTTGATGCTGCTTTACTGAACAGCTTCTCTTGAGGCTGAAACTGCAAAATTGGACAGACAGATCCCTCTGCAGACCGAACAAGATCTATTCGTGGTGCCTGGCCTAGTCTCTTTTTTTCAACGCCTTTTGTCTTCTGAATTTGATATCAACACTGTATTTACATTGTAATTTATCCCTAAGGCTAATTATAATGAAGACAACCAACAACACCCGAATAGATTGGATACCCAGCGTGAAAATCAGAGAACAAATCGGAATCAAACCGTGCATTGAATATATACAAATAATACATGACATTTTTCGAATATTTAGTAAAAATGAAACCAGCACAAACAAAATCAAATAGGATCATTCATTGCACTAGGAAACATATGGAAATACACAGAAATTAGGTTAAATACTAAAATAAAAATGTTCCACCCCAATGTTAAGTCAATCTTAATATATGATTGTGAAACATGGAGAGCAATAAAAATGACAAATCATGAAGATAAAAACCGTCATTAATGGATATTTACACAGAATAAAAAGATGAAAATGGCAGGACAAAATCACTAACATAGAATTATGGAAATGTAGAAGTTAAATACCTGTTGAAAAAGAGATCCAGGGAAGACGATGGCGCTAGATTGTACACACTTTGGAAGCCACCTGAGAGTATTACACAGCAGGCCCTTTTTTGGAATCTCCAAAGAAAAGGACAAAGAGGACGACTAAAATATGCTTGGAGAAGACGGATGGAAGCAGAGATGAATATGATGGGGAAGACATTGAGTGATCTTAAAAAAATGGCAAGAAACAGCGGCTTAGACAATGTTTGTTGAAGACCTATGCTCCACTGCAAGGGGTAGGTTCGATCCCAACCGACGGCTTCCGGGTTCACCCAGCCACAAATGGGTACCTGATTTTTTTACTGGGAAAGTAAAGCGGCACGGGCGTAATACCGACCACATTACCCCAAAAATCATGTTCCGAAGGTCTGTAAAATGTACGGTCACTAACGCCCATATTTCCTATACGCCACTTGGCGTGACGGGGGTACTTTATTATTTTTTTTTAATGCTCCACAGGGAAGTAGAGAGGTAGTAGAAGAAGAAACAAGATCAAAAGCTTTCAATCGCTAATCACCAGGACAGAAAATAAAGAAAGAAGAAAGGGAGACTAAGTAAAAGACTGATAGGACGGAATACATGACATTATGCAAGTCCCACAACATTTCTTTCTTAAAGCGTCCATATACATATAAGAACGACACTGCCTCTAAATGGGAAGTGTCTGAAGGAACAAACAAGAGAGCATCTAATGACATCATATTATATTACACATTCTTCCCCGTTCACTTCTTTACTTCTGGGACGCTTCAAGACAGTTATAGAAGGTGAAACGAAAGAAAGTTAATTACTAATTCATATTTAACAGATTCCGACTTTTGTACACTCTTTCTGTTATACATTATTTGAATCCGCACAAAGAAAAATCGATTTTAGGAATGTTCAAAATGTAGCCAATTAATTCTTCTTCATTCACAAATGCTGCACAATTTCTCAAATTACAACTAAAATGGTACTTTTGTTTTGAGACAAGCAGCTGCACGTTTGATAACTGAACAAATATAAGGAAATTATTCTTACACGGCCCGTTCACTTCTACAAAAACAAGAGCAGAAGAAGAAACATAGCCTACAATTCTCCAAAGAATATAAATTAAGAACGTTTTCATTATTCTCGATTATTCACAGCAACATGACTAAGTTGCCAGCGTTGGATAGAAGCCCTGCGATGAGAAGCAGGGGTTCAATTTATCGGTTGTTCCATTGGAGGGACAATGGTGTCCGTTGCAATAAAATTGGTCGTTGGAACAAACGGATAATTGAGACTTTCGATTCTTAGTGCTTGAGATGGCTGAAGTTATGGACGGTATCGAGATTTGCCTTTGAAATCATCAGGGAGAAGAGCCATGTCTGGAAGCACTCAAAGCAGTTTCACAGTCCAAACTTCAAAGCGAAATCGATACCTGCAAATAAAGACCTGCTGAACTGCCTTGTCCTAGTCTGACCTGTCGAAAGTATATTGTTTTAATTTTAAAAGACGATGTAAAGATTGTCCACAATTACGGCAGTGGAGATTCCAGCTTTCATCAATTCTAAATTCTAGATCCCCACTTCAGTAATTTTGTTGAGATCCTTAAAAAGTGATTGTTGAAATAACAAAACAAAATAAAGTCTAAAATAGATTTTTCCTGCGAGACATTTCGGTTTTGAGAATAAGGACAAAGTAAATTGTGACATCAAATATGTGAAAGTTTATCATAACAAAAAAAACATTAATGTCAGAGGTGAGTAAAGAACTTGAACATGTTAGATCATATTGGGACAGAGTGGGGTCAAGAGGTAAGACGTTGATATCTGGAGTAGAAGGTCTTGAATGTAAATCCAGCAGTCGGTGGGAATTTCTCACTTGATTTCGTGGTGTGTTCGTGGCTTTACTCTCCCCTGGTCTCTGAGTAGTGAGACTCGATGATTAGACCTCTTGAAAAACGACGAAAAAGAGGAGGTCCCGTTTGCACTCTCCAAAGTTAACGAATCTCCGCAATAGAAAAGTCGAAAAGAGTAGGCCAATAATGGCCGCTGTCCAGGCGAAAATTGTTAAAGAAATCTATTTATCTATCTATCTGTCTGTCTGTCTGTCTGTCTGTCTGTCTGTCTGTCTGTCTGTCTGTCTGTCTATCTATCTATCTATCTATCTACTATTGACCTTTCGAACCGTAGCCGGCCCATAGGGGTAAACCAAGATACTCCCTCTCTTATCTGAATTGTTATTCTAGCAGTCTTCAATTCTTTTAAAGATATTTTATCAAATCTCGCCATTTGTCTCTGTTCTGTGCAAGCAGCTCTATCTCATTGAGGGAGCCGATTCCTGCTGCTCTTGCCTCTCTCATCAATGTTCTTCTCAGTGTCTCTCTGGGTCTTTCTCTTTTCCTCTTACATGTTGTTTCCCACGTGAGGGCTTGCTTTGTTATTCGGTTATTATAAACAAATCTACCCACTCCGAAAACGGATGTATCGGGCCGAGATTCACAAATATCGCGGCTATATCTTAGACTAGCGACACAGCGCTTCTATACCTCCTTAGTCGGTGAAAACTAAGAGGAAGAAGAAGGTGACATCGTTTTAAAGTGGGGATGTCATTGTTGTTCACTGTTGTTATTATTGCTCGCAATTGTGCTCGCCAGGTTTTTGTTTTCTTCTATTGAGTTAATTTATGAGCGTCAAGGTGGGAATGAACCCTACCTCACGCTACTGCTAAAGCAACGCCTAACCACCACGATACTCTCACTCTCTATACATTATGATGAAAAAGAAAAGAGGATATAAGAGCCTTTAACTGAAAAAAATATTGAAAACAGTTAAGGAATAGAACAAAAACCATGGCACGATTATTAAAATTCGTATAACAATAATAATAAATATTAATATCATTATGCAACTGGACTGACACGTTGTCTTAGACTTGTAAGCTGAGGTACTGGTTGCAACAGCTTCTTCTGAAACCCGACTGTATACATTGTCCGTCTTAGAGGTGCTGTAATACTAGATCTTCTATATCATCATTGATGGAATTACATCAGTCCCAATTTCGATAGCTGGTATGTTTTGAAGTAGACTGTTACAACTGGGAGGTGAAAAAGGGTCTTCATTAGCTATGGGTCTCCAACTTGCCGTGATGACGTTAGGTCGTCTAACTGCTGCTCAACTAAGAAGAACGTTAGAAATAAGTAACATAAAATGACAAAACCAAGACAAGCGGAAAGGGGCATTAAATGTAAATAAGAGGGGCATCTTTCTATGAAGAGAGCTCATCAAACGTGGTAACTTACAACAAGAGAAGTGAAAGAGATGAGATACATTTCTTTGTTTTTAAGACAATACATATTGTGGTTGATTTCATCTTCTTCCTCTTGTTTCCTTCCTCATTTTCCTTTTAACGTCGAGGGGAGATATTATTTGCGGTCTTCTGCTCTTCTGTTCGCCTCTGCTGCTGTTATGTTTCCTAGTGTTTCTAATATTCCATCGATCCATCTTTTTTCCTGATTTAGGTCTGGTAATCTCGCAACGTTTATAGAAGAGGGCTCGCTGTATCGTGTTTTGATCTTTCTGTCGTGTCACGTGGCCAAACTATATTATCCATTGATTAACCTTTTTACCTGTTGTGGTTGATATCATAACAACGTAAAAATTATAGAAATATTAAACAATTAATGTTGACATCTATGAGTAATGATTCCTCGTCAGTGGTATATCGTATAACAAGGCGCAGGGTTAAGTTTAACCAGACAGTACGTAAATCATAGCCACCGTCTTTTCCGCCATTTTTAGAGCAGTGTCGTTGTGTATTCTGACTTTGATTTTTGTGTTTCATGTGTATGGTTTGATTGCTAAACCCGATGAAGACTTTTGCCGAGAAGTTATAGTTTGTCTTGTCTTTCTGTTAGTCTAGCTGCTCAATAATATTTTATGTTTATTTTATAAGTTTAGTTTAATATAGTTTAGTTTAAAATCGTTGAGTTTAATATAGTTTAGTTTAATAGAGTTAAGTTTAATAGAGTTTAGTTTAATAGAGTTTAGTTTTAATATAGTTTAGTTTAATATGGTTTAGTTTAATAGAGTTTATTTTAATATAGTTTAGTTTAATATAGTTTAGTTTAATAGAGTTTAGTTTAATATAGTCTAGTTTAATATAGTTTAGTTTAATATAGTCTAGTTTAATATAGTTTAGTTCAATATAGTTTAGTTTAGTATAGTTTAGTTTAATATAGTTTAGTTCAATATAGTTTAGTTTAGTATGGTTTAGTTTAATATAGTTTAGTTCAATATAGTTTAGTTTAGTATAGTTTAGTTTAATATAGTTTAGTTCAATATAGTTAACGCCTTATGAAAACAAAGAAGATAAGCTCATTTTTATTACAGGAATAAAACGATAACTCTTTACGTTGTGAGAACATAAGAAGACTAATGTATTGCAGAAAAATGAGTGTAACTTTGTTTACAATAACACCAAGGTGAGTGCCTTGTTACTGCTAACAAAAGAGTAACACAAAGGCTATGTCATATTTAACACGTGAAACCTGAAACTGAAACATTAAATGATGAATGTGACAATAAAGAACTAAAGGTGAAACTTTCATTATAATTTCAAAAATACTAACCCCCCCAAAAAAAAAAAACCTTTTATAAATAATTAAATTGGGATAAGGAAATTAATAACGTATGAACGAACAACAACCCGTTACATTTAATGAGATTAAATTATGCATGCCTCCAAGGTATGAGCGTATAGTGAAGGGAAACCTATGGGACAGAGAGGAGCCGAGGGGCGTGATCACACAAGCCATTGTATCCATGAGAATAGCTCACATGAGAAGAACAGAATAGTGCAACTTATTTAAAAAAAAAAAAAAAAACAATAACGAAAAATATAATACATAGAGGGAGCCGCGATAGCTCAGTGGTTAGTGAACTGGACTACATAGGACAAGAGGTAGGGTTCGATCCTAATCGACGACTTTCGGGTTCACCCAGCCTCAAATGGGTACCGGAATTTTTCTGGAAAAGTAAAGCGGCACGGGCGTAGTACCGACCACATTACCACCAAAAATCATATGCTGAAAGTCTGTAAAAATTATGGTCACTAACACCATATTCCCTATACGCCACTTGGCGTGACGGGGTACTTTACTTATTATTGGTTATTGGTTATGGAAGACCTCGGTATCACTGCAAACGAATTAAAATCCATAATTTCTCAACCGCCCGTGCCAGTGGAATCATCCGTATTACTAACTCATCTACCAAACAAATAAAGGTAACTGTAGTCCCCATCGTAGCAGTCTCAACACACGCCAAAAGACATAAGGCGAAACCGCGCAGAAAGTGAACACAGCCAACTGTTCCCTGTCATACGATATTATCATTCGTAGAGAAACAATTGGAATATCGAAACATGATCAAAGCGGATGAGACACACAGCTCACGGTGTGCACAGAGCACTTAACTCAATAGCTTACTTATACATGGAAACATTAATAAATAAGTGCGGAGGACAATAAAGAGTACCTGAGTGACTGAGAACTATATTGGATCAATGGGGTCTGGTTTGTCTAGAGGAAAGACACCGGTCTCTGGACAAGACGGTCTTGGGTTCGATTCCCACCACAATCGGTAGGGGTATTTTTAAAATCGGATTCATGGTTTCTACCTGGCTTTATACCCTTCCCTGGTTTCTGGGTGGTGAGATCCGATGTTTATCCCTCTCAGATAACGGCGAAATACAGGAGACCACACGTGTATTCTGTGCACGATAACAGCGGCAAATGGAAATAAATCATCATCATCATCATCATCGTGTGCCTTCTCCGCAACGAAGGTTGGCTACCATGGATTGCCATTCTACTCTGTTTCTTGCTTTGATGGTGCAGGCTGTCATAGATTGACTTGTCCATCTTTTGATGTTACTCGTCCATGTTAGTCTTGGTCTGCCTCTGCCTCTTTTACCTTGTATTTTTCCTTCCAATATTACTTTTAGTAGGCTGTTGTGTCTTTTAACATGCCCCAACAATTACATTTGTTTTGTCTTAATTGTATTTAGTAGTTCTCTTTTTATTTTCAGTTGTTTTAAAACTTTATCGTTTGTTATCTTTTCTTTCCATCCAATTCTACCTATTCTTCTATAAATCCACATTTCAAAGGCTTCAATTTTCTGTTCTGTTTTCTTGTCTAATGTCCATGTTTCTGCACCATCCAGGAATATTGAGAAGACATAACATTTTGCCATTCTTAGTTTCAGCCCTGCTGATATTTGTTTTGTTGTTAGTATATTTTTCATGGCATTAAAATTACTTTTTGCCATACCTATTCTTTTGTTTATTTCAGTTTTACATTTTCCATCATTGGTTATAGTATGTCCCAGGTAGTTGTAGCTCTGGACTGTCTCCAGATGTATTCCCTCAACTGTGATATTTAATTGTAGGTCTTGATCATTGGAAATAAATAAGAGTGAACAAAAATGACCACTGTTCGGGCAAAATTAATTAAAAAAAAAACCCAACAAAATGTAAGCAAAATAGCGAAACTCTCATTTATCACAGATATGAGAGTACCTCTGAAGTCTGAGAATGTCTGCTAGCAAGGCGAGTGACACCTGAATACACAAATGCTAGTGTAAAAAAAAATAGGAAAAAAGTGACGTTACACAGAATTCAGTCCCTCTGGACTTCAAGATTTGAACGCAAACAAGAAGTTACAATAGCAGATTGGATCAATGCTCAAGAATGCTTTTTAACAAAGTATATTAATTACATTAATTTTTGCGTTTGGGAGGTCGTATGTTCACTCCCGTAATAAAGTATATTAATTACATTAATTTTTGCGTTTGGGAGGTCGTATGTTCACTCCCGTAACAAAGTATATTAATTACGTTAATTTTTGCGTTTGGGAGGTCGTATGCTCACTCCCGTAACAAAGTATATTAATTACATTAATTTTTGCGTTTGGGAGGTCGTATGTTCACTCCCGTAACAAAGTATACTAATTACGTTAATTTTTGCGTTTGGGAGGTCGTATGCTCACTCCCGTAACAAAGTATAAAGAATGTAAAATAGAATATAAGAAAATATATGTTCAACATTATGCTCAATATTATATATTATCCTACGAGCATGAAGTAAATAGTTTTTCGTCACTTCCTAAGACGGTCGTTCCAAAGTGTGCGCCGCAACTTATAGGGGCGCTGCGACTTCTAGGGGCGCCGCTAAACTTTGGCAAGGGCGCCGCTCTGAAGATATTGTCGTGCACTTGGCTCAATGGCTGGAAATAATAAAACATCGACTTAAACGAGTTTCTACACGATAGTGTTAATTCTGTCGTCATTTATCATCGCATATATCATATAAGGGAGTCGGCGTTTACCCGGCTTACACGATCACACCATGCGGGCGTCGTCGGAATATGATCAGGGGTAAAAGGAGGAAACGGGTAACACAAGTTTAGACTGAGTTAGCTAAATTGGCAGTGTTCCCTAGCGTTTGGCTTCTCGTGGCAAGGCGCTGTGCCACTGAGTACGGGTTCGATCCTGCTTCGGACCATATATTGTTATTTGATTGTGTTTTCTGTTGTTGATTATTTGTCATGTTTTTCCGAGTGCTGTAAACATACCTCTTCCTCTAAGTTGATTCACTGACGAAAGTTTAGGTACCATTGCCTTAAGGAATACAAGGATAGTTGCTGATTTATTTTTTCTATGAACCATGAGTTAGTCAGTACCATGCCAGGCCGACCTTCTTTCTTCTTCTACCTTTCAGCTCCCTGTGGAGCATAGGTCTTCAACAAACACTTTCCAAGTCGTTCTGTTTCTTGCCATTCTTTTAAGATCATTCTATGACTTCCCCATCATCTTCATCTCTGCTTCTGTCTGTTTTCTCCAAGAATTTCTTGGTCTTCCTCTTTGTCTTTTCCCCTAGGGATTCCAAAAAAGGGCCTGTTGTTACTTTCAGTTGGCTTCCGCAGTGAGTGTCCTGTCCAGCGCCATCGCCTTCGCTGTATCTCTTTATCCACTGGTATTTGACTGGTAAATTTCCATAATTCTATGTTAGTGATTTTGTTCTGCCATTTCCATCCTTTTATTCTGCGTAAGCATAATGCTGGTCTGTATCTTCATGATTGTCAGTTTTGTTGTTCTCCATGTTTCACAGCCATATAATAGGACTGACTTAACATTGGAGTTGAAATTTTTTTATTTTTTTATTTAACCTAATTTCTTTGGATTTCCACATGTTTCCCAGTGCAACAAAACCTCCTCTTGCTTTTGATATCCTTATTGTGGTATCATTTTCTGTTCCTCCCTCTTTATCCAGGCGGACCTACTTTCCTGAAAAAATCTAGTGTCCATTTAAGGTTTCTTGATCATAGGAGCCATTGATCAATATTGAACTTTCTATTAGGGTTTAGAAATCAAACGTTTGGCCTTAGTTCACTAAACATTGATATAATCGTAAATACCGTTGGATTACACGGTGCCACATAGCCGGCCATTTGTAAGACTAATAGTTAACAGTCCCTCGACATTGGTCACCAGGTCGACTGCTGTTTAAATTATGCGTGTGTCCAGCGGGACTGGTAGGTTGTCATTCCTTTGTCATTGTATTTAAAGCCATAGTCGCTGGTTAGGCTGAATACGCTGAACTGGCGGTACAAAGATCACTAGGTCTTTTCGTCGGTTGGAGACAGTTAACAAAACCGTGAAAATGAGTGATTTGTTTACGTAGCTTTAAGAAAGATTCCGACAAAAGGATAAGTGTCTCTACTTTAGTGGATGTAGCATAACACTTATAGTGCGTGTAACAAACGAAAGTTCTCTATTCAATAACAAAGGGAAATGCTTTCTTGTATAACAAAGTAAAATGCTCTTTTTAGTAACGTAGTAAAATGCTCTCTTTAGTAACAAAGTAAAATAGTAACTCTCTTTAGTAACAAAGTAAAATGTAACAAAGTAAAATAGTAACAAAGTAAAATCTCTTTAGTAACAAAGTGAAATGCTTTCTTCTATGTGCTCCAAAGAAGGAAGTTTACCAGAGGCGAGGCTACAATGTCCGCCCTCCACACCCCCCCCCCCCAACGTATAGAACACAGAAGATAACGTGAAGCGCTGAAACAACTCAAGCAAAGAAAGCGATCCACAGAGTTAAACATATTTTTTCTTACTCCATCTTTGTCAGCAACACGATCGCTGGCAAATTAGTTATTGTGCTAGGTCTATTATTCCGTTGACTCGCGGTTCAATTCTTATATGTATCGATTTATTATTTTCCATAATGGAATATCATCTTGGCTCATTCAGTTCCTTAAAGTAATGACCACGGTTTGATTTTCTTCTGGGAAAGTGAGATAGCCTGCAGTAATGCTGACAACATCATTCATATTCTCTTATGCACAATGTGTATTTTATGTTTCCCACCTTTGTCTATAGAACTAAGAAAAAATAATGTTAAATTAAGAAGTCGTTACACGAGAAAGTCAATTATGGACAATCGTACAGGCGACATGAACATTTTTTTTTTGGTTGGGGGAGGGGGGGGGGGTGTGTCGCCAGCTTTTACCTCTGACGAAGTCCCTAGAGACTAGGAACTGAATTTTGCCGCGTTAATCCGTTATTCCGTAGCAGCCATGTGCACAGAGGTCCCTCGCCACACAGGCAGATAACTCCGTCTCGGAGGTACTCGTATTTTTTTCCATCGATGAGTAATTAACGTTTCAATCCGGGCCTCGCTGCTGAGACTAGTGGTTTTTGCCGCAGAGAGAAATCACACAAGAGGTAGGGTTCGATCCCAATCGATGGCTTCCGGGTTCACCCAGCCTTAAGTGGGTGCTGGATTTTTTTTACTGGGAAAGTAAAGCGGCACGGGCGCAATACCGACCACATTACCTAAAAAAATCATGTGCTGAAGGTCTGTAAAAGTTATGGTCACTAACACCATATTCCCTATACGCCACTTGGCGTGACGGGGGCTCTTTACTTTACTTACTACACTTCTTGTATCAACAGTAAGGGAAATCACTCACCCCATCTCCTGATCACAGTCACAATTAATTTTCTACCAGGTCTCATTTATATCTTTTATATTTTAAGTTAAAATACGTCATCCGTTGGCATCAACATATATCATATAAGGAATCGGTGAAGAAATTTTTTCTCCTGATGAAGGCCTATTGGGCCAAAACGTCGTTTAGTCTGTGTCGTCCACTTATCACGTAAAGCTTCTTATATACCATTTTTTTCTATTTTTTAATTGTACATCACTGTATGCTTGTGTGTTGTCAGGAGTGTAATGTGGTGTAACTAGCGCTCAGAGTAAAGTTACTATGTTGGTGACTAGCGCCCATGAGGACTTAATGCGCCCCTGACCAGATAATTTTAATGCATTATTACAGTTTGAAATGTCCCTCCCGAGAAATGTCCGTCCCTGGCAACCGCTGTTAGGTAGGTCTTCCACATAATGGAGGCTAGAGAAATGGCTTTTATTTTTGTTTGCAAGTTATGAAAACGTCATTGGTGGTTACAAATCGCAATGATGAATTTTGTAAAAAAGAAAGAAAAAAAAAGTCAAAAACAAAACAACAACGTTTATGTCCAGCATTAGCATTGAACAATCATAACGTTTGAGCCACGTTTTATGAGGAGGAGGGACACACTGAAATACCTTTAGACAACTCGACAAATGAATAGATGAAAGTAGAGATAAACAGACTGAAAGGATGAGGAGATTAGAAATGAAAAAAAAAAATAGAAAAAACAATTGTATGGTTAAAGCTTTCCGTATTTAATGGACAACACAGACGTGAACGACGTGTCAGCTCGATAGGCCTTCAGCAGGAACAAACAAACAACACGTACACAGATATGTAAGAAATAAAATTATCCCTTCATGGCTAACTAATAATGAGGTATATAAAACAAAATAATGCCACAGATGCTGGAAATTGTCAATAAATAATAACAGTCGAGTAAACCATCTAAATTTAAAATGTACTAGAGTAAACAAGTAGGACGATATACAAACATAAGAGTAGCAGCGGTATTGTACTAGTAAGGGGTCAAGGCAAAGACATGCTTATAATGCATACAAATACGAATCTGCAGTAAAGCTGATTTTAAAGGAGAAGTGAAAAAAAATTGGCATGGTTAAAGCTTTACGTAATTAACTGACGACACAAATTTGAACGACGTTTCGGCTCAATAGGCTTTCAGCAGGCTGAATTGATACCTGACAGTTTACGAGAATAGTTTGGTAGTAAAGTAAAGTAAAATAAAGAGCCCCCGTCACGACAAGTGGCGTATAGGGAATATGATGTTAGTGACCATAAATTTTACAGACCTTCAACACATGATTTTTGGGGTAAAGTGGTCGGTATTACGCTCGTGCCGCTTTACTTTCCCCATAAAAAAATCCGGTACCTATTTAAGGCTGGGTGAACCCGGAAGCCGTCGGTTGGGATCGAACCCTACCTCTTGTCCTTTGTAGACCAGTTCCCTAACCACTGAGCTATCGCGGCTCCCAGTTAGGTTGAAAGTTAACTGAAAAACAATAGAGATAGAGAGCAGAGGAGAGCTCAACAACATGATCGCCTATGGCAACTTGAAGAGCGATACTTGATGATGTAAAATAAATATATTGGCAGTAGGAAAACCTAGCGTCTAAGTTTGTTCATAAATCCAGGCGAATACTAACCTCTTACATGGCCAGAACCCCATACCGGCGTAAACCCTGCAGTGTCGATCCCCTTATTGTCAAGCTTTGCCATCTATCAAAGCTAACTGAACCACGGATGTCGTCACACGCCGAAGATCAAAGCTAAACCCCGACAGACGTTAAGCACCTCAGGCCATTGTTCCTTCTAGGACGTTTTCCTGGGGGTCCCAAACAGGGGCAGGCAATCTACATATGGCGTTAATTTGTTGTGATTTAGGCGCGCGTTGGATCCAATAGAGGTCGATAGGTCGGGCCGGCATTTTCCTTCATCTTTTCGGTTACGCTGAATTGCTTTTGTATAACGTTTCCAGCGACTTAGAAAGATTAGAGGCGCGATCCTATTCCGAGTAGAGGTGAGTGTTTATGCTGCAATACCGGCCCTCCCAAAATGAAAACGCTTTTTTAAAGTGAAAATTAAGGTACCAAAAGTTGGCGATACAGCCAGGAACGACGACGATTAGACCCAAAAATGGACACGGCCAGCGCAACTCTGCAAACACCAAACACAAAGACATGGATGTTACTAAGCGCGTAATAAATACACCCGTTGCGCGCACTATTTGTTCAACTTTCCGTGTTCGGAAACAAACTTTGTACTGCGCGTTTGATGTTTTCTTCTCTTTTTTTATGTTTAAACTTTAATGCCTTAAAAATGTACACGTTCACGTCTGCAACTTAGAAAGACATTTCTTGATGAATTAGCGAATGGCGAACTCATTTTTATGAACATGCCTACTTTGTTTTTGCTCCATTTGATCCCTGCTAAAATAATTTGTTTTCAGAAACATTTTTTTCTCAACATAATATATCAGACAGTAAATATATTTCTAATATATTTGAAATATGTTTGTAATATATATATATATATATATATATATATATATATATATATATATATATATATATATATATATATATATATATATATGAGCTACAAAGGTTTCAACTAAAAAACAACAGTTCTCATTCCGAAGGATAAACTTGTATATAGATTGTGCCTAAAATCATTCAAATTTGTTCTCTAAAAATGTGAAGAAAGAATTACGGTTCTCGGTCAGGTACACATTTACATGTTAAGGTAGTGAATTATGTTAATACCCAGAAATGAAGTGAATTGTGTAAATGTCCCAAAGTGAAGTGAATTATGTAAATGTCTGAAAGGATGAGGCCTTGTGTTTTGAAGCTCATATTTCAGCTCGCACAAATCTTACATTTTTGTCACGTGACAAATATAATGAAAGTTGAAAAAGGCACTACGATGTAAGAGTAGTCAAATACCATCACACCTCAGATTCTGTGATGAGAAGTGTGTTTTCAGCTCCTTGTGTGGAGAGACGACAATTTTAAGGAAACTAGAAATGAAATAAAGAGGGAAACAAAAAGTAAGAATATCATGCGGATAAAGAAAAGGAAACTTTAGTAAGTAAACAACAGACCTGGTGGAGAAATATAGTCCAAAAATGTGTTGATTGACAGAATCACGTTCGTCAGCAACCATGGCGCTTGATGATGATAATGAGCAGTAATGAGGAAGAATATTGGTTTCCTTCACCTCAAACGTTGTAACTTCTTAGAGCTAAATGAAAACACTTCACAAACTAACGAAATTACATGCTTTTAAAATACTTCACTTCAACAGTTAAACAATCCCTACATTAAAATTAGACCAGAGGATAACTGAAAGGTAATCTGCAAATTATAAGACGGCCACAGAAAGGTTGCTTTCGGTTCATTCAGTTCGTTGTTCTTGTCAGAATGAAATGATGTTAAAGATAATAATCATCAATCGGTATGAATACTTTTCAATAAATTTTGGCGTTTTTTTGTGAGCTTAAGTGTCAATTCTGTTGCAATCATGAAAGATTATATTCCACTCTTGTACGTTGTTGCAAACTGCTTACTGCTGTAGGAACATATTCTTCATGTTTGTGCTTTGGAGTGGCGAGAACTATTTCACACATTTCGGAAAATATAAGCATACAGCCAGACAAACAGGAAGGCAGACAGACAGACAGGCAGGCAGGCAGAAAGACAGTCAGGCAGACAGACAGACAGACAGACAGACAGACAGACAGACAGACAGACAGACAGGCAGGCAGGCAGACAGACAGGCAGGCAGGCAGGCAGACAGACAGACAGACAGACAGACAGACAGACAGACAGGCAGGCAGACATACAGACAGACAGACAGACAGGCAGGCAGGCAGACAGACAGACAGTCAGGCAGACAGACAGACAGGCAGGCAGGCAGATATTAAAATCGTTAAAATATCGTTACAACACTTTCACAATTCTGGACTCTGCCAGGTGGACACATATAACCGACCGTTTGTTCCACGTAGTCGTTAAGAAATGTTAGATTGTGAGTTCTTATTTTACCAATAATTTAAAAAAAAATGTTTGACACTTATGATTCGAAACCGAAATCTCCTCGTTTACCACGCGATAACCCGCTCTCCTGCCCATATAGAGGGACATAATAAGTTGCTGATCGCGAGATTGATGTGGAAAGTACACCGTAGCTAGGTAAAGACAGGCAAATACTAGATAGGTGACACCAAGAGACGAATAGGAGAACCTATGACAGCGTCTGCCGTCTGAAATGGCTCTACTTTGTAGCAAGACTTCGATACTAAGACCAAACCAAAAGGTTCTCAAGTTGTTGACACCACTCCAGTGGTCAAAGTAAAATCCAATTTTTGTGTTTATTGTTATTTGAGGTGGGTTACTAATTTAGGTATAGAAATGAGGTTCAATGACAATAGAGAGATAAGTTCAACAGCACAAAGAAACACATTAACCTTCATCATAACTTCACGGGAAGAGGTATGTTTACAACACTCGGAAAGAAAATCGCAAATAATAAACTACAGAAAAACAAAACAACAAAACATTAGATGGTCCGAAGCAGGATCGAACCCGTACTCATCACAGCGACCTGCCACGAGAACCAAACGCTGCTGTTTGAGAATTATCGTTTATCACTAAACTTCCTATGTATTTGAATTCCTCTACTTGTATATATGTATATACTCAATATATATAATGAGTATACATGCCCTCTGGTCAGAGCCATCATCCAAGTTTGGCAGAGTCCCTTGGAGCCGAGGTGTGGGAACCGCTGGCAAAATGTATTTATAATGAACTGTGAGAACCACTCTCATTGCATCGCTCCACCACGAGCATCAATAAATGGAAACATAATAGTGCTCAATGTAATTTGATTGGGAACTCATTGTACACCCATTTGAGATTACTTTACACTTGAAATATGAAGTACTGAGATGAATTAAAACTTGATGAGAGAAAATTGATTGTGTGGTGCAACTTTCTGTACGGTAAACCCTTAAATGTGAAAGTAGAAGAGAAGATAAAAATGACAAGGTATTAAACCACACGTGGGGAAACCAGATCGGAAAAACTAATGAGCTTGTACATTTTTAATTGAGTTTTTAGCTTTTACCTCCTTTAAATTTGTTACTGTATAAAATAAGGTTACCATATAGTTTTTTCTTTCTTCCCCCTCTTAATCAGGTCATTTTGACTCACACATAAAGCAACTGATTTCTTGTCCCTTAATTCAATTATCGGCAACACAAGAAAATAAAGGCACATAATGCCAACTAAAATAAATATAATATAACAAGCTGTATAGTTATTTGGAATTGCAGGTTTTCTTTCTTAAATGTATAAGAAGTTCTTTTTTAACTAGATGTCGCATGTACAGCTTTTAACTAGATGTCGTTTGTACAGCTTTTAACTAGATGTCGTTTGTACAGCTTTTAACTAGATGTCGTTTGTACAGCTTTTAACTAGATGTCGTTTGTACAGCTTTTAACTAGATGTCGTTTGTACAGCTTTTAACTAGATGTCGTTTGTACAGCTTTTAACTAGATGTCGTTTGTACAGCTTTTAACTACATGTCATTTGTACAGCTTTTAACTAGATGTCGTTTGTACAGCTTTTAACTAGATGTCGTTTGTACAGTTATTAACTAGATGTCGTTTGTACAGCTTTTAACATATATGTTGCTTGTACAGTTTTTAGCATAGATGTCGTTTGTACAGCTTGTACATAGATGTCGTTTGTACAGCTTGTACATATATGTCGTTTTACAGCTTTAAACACATGTTTGTGCTAGAACACGCTTGAAATGTTAATAGTCGTCCACCTGCATTATGTTCCAAGCGATAAACCGTGGTTCACGATATGTACCTCCACTCTCCAAATAAAACATATCGTTGCTACACAAGTCACGATGTATTACAATATTACCCATTCTTTTGTTCTTCTTCCTCTTCTTCTTTTTCTTCCTCTTCTTCTTCTTTTTCTCCTTTTTCTTTCTTCTTCCTCCTCTTCTCTTCTACCTATTCTTTTTTCTTTCTCTTCTTCTTTTTTTTTCTTCCTCTTCTACTACTTTTTCTTCCTCCTCTTCTTCTTGTTCTTCTTCTTCTTCCTCTTCTTCTTTACCTTTCTCTTCTTCTTTACCTTCCTCTTCTTCCTCTTTTTTCCCTCTTTTTCCTCTTCTTTTTCTTCCTCTTCTTTTCCTTCCCCTTCTTCTGCTTGTCCTTTCCTCTTCCTCTTCTTCTTGTTCATCATCATCATCGTCATCATCATCATCATCATCATCATCATCATCATCATCATCTATCTTTCTTCCTCTTCCTCTTCCTCTTCTTTTCTTCTTCTTCTTTTTCTTCTTTGCCTTCCTCTTCTTCCTCTTTTCTTTCTCTTCTTCTTCTTCCTCTTGTTCTTCTTCCTCATCATCATCATATTCTTTCGCTTCTTCTTCATCATCATCATCATCATCTCATAAACAGAAAGGCCGTTAGACCAACACTGGCAAAACGTCGCCAACCTTATACAGTTCTCTCTGTATGTGACAACCACATAATGCGATAACGCGATTATCACTTTCAACCATTAATTTCAATTGCGGTCTAATATAGCATAAAAACATGTAAGTCTGAGGTTGAATGGGTCGTGCCTCGCCAAGAAGTAGGCAAAACCGCAAAAAACATCAACAAACAATTTCTTTCTATCCTCAGTTATTTTTTCGTAATGTTGGGACATGTCCTTTCTTTATGTGTTATCTTTCTATCTCTCTCAACGCTTTCGTGTTGAACAACTAGTAAAGATGAAAATAAACTGGATGAATGTGAAAACAAAAGCCTATTAAAAAAATTATAAAATAAAAGAGGGAATGTGGAATACTTGGTTACAACTGGCAAAATAAAAGGAACGAGAGATTGATAATACGTATTTATAATTATTATATCCATCGTGATATATTAGACTGTCTATTATTACATACTACAAATTATCCGCTACAAATGGAACCAACATTCGGCTTGTGAAGTCAGTACAACACTCGTTAAAAAGGCTATTTTGAAAACACAGTAAAACTAAGAAAAAAAAATTGTACTTCCAAACTCTACCAGCTCTCCCCTACGTCTCCTCAGCTGAGAACTGATCTGGTGACTTGAGGTCGCGATATTTCCATTACTCACGCCCGGTACCAGACAAGGACCAAATCGACTGAACACAAATTGCTTGTTATCGTCGCCTTAATGTTTTCAGCGCGGCGGGACCGACAGCAGTACATCACTGGCCAGGACAAATCTTGTTCCAGTGACTTGGTCCCTCCTGATACTGGATGATGTGTCGTGGGTGGTTGGTTTTATGATTTAGCGGTTGAAAGATGAAAATGTCGATTGAATGATGACTAAGAAGAAACTATGAGAGTATACGACTGTTGCACAAAGTAAATTAATTTCTTGATGGATGAGAAAGATATGATATAAATACTCGATGTATGATAATTGAAAACATAAAAGGTATGATTTCTTCAGTGTCATGTCTTACCAGGTACCATCCCCGTACTAATACAGAAATGTAATGAGCTTATATCGACCTTGGCACTTGTTCTATATTTACATTTTATTTATGTTTCG
Organism: Megaustenia siamemsis; assembly: GCA_032433765.1. NCBI lineage: Eukaryota > Metazoa > Mollusca > Gastropoda > Stylommatophora > Ariophantidae > Megaustenia > Megaustenia siamemsis. The sequence goes on along the minus strand of JAVIAB010000046.1, from coordinate 37,511,757 downwards.
TGTACATTTTTATACGGTACTATCTTGTCTTCAAGAAGATAACATCAGAACAACAACTTGGAATATTAGTAAGAAACAATCATTAGTTTTTGGCCAAGTGTTGAGCAATGAACAGTTGGAATATATTGTGACAACAGGAAAAATTGATGGACGAAGAGATAGAAGGAAGTAAAAAGGAATGAAGCTAGACTGCTTAAGAGTATGGGTTGGCAGAAGGTCATCAACTAAAATGATAAGTAACTGTCGAGATCGAACATGGTCACCTACGCCAGCATGCAATGTACTTGATGATGATCTACTCAATATTCTTACATGTTGCATAAACTAAAGTAAGGAACTATCTTTAGTAAGTTTTCCCATTACTACAGTCTGCCGGGGGTGGGCGTGGAGGGGGAATTGTACGACCGGAGAATAAAGGCCGCATGTCCAGTGGCCACGAGGTGATCGAGTCTAGCTACTAACCCTGCCAGGATTAGAACCAGCGTTCTTCTGGTCTGGAGCGCAATGAGCTATCTATTCGGTCATCCGCTCAGAACACAGACATGCGGTGCGTAAACATGGAAGCATAGCGCATAAACATGGACATATGGTACATTAACATGGACACTAAGTTAAAATTAAGAAAATAGGAAAGTAAATTATGCAAACCTTTGAAATGTGGATTGACAGATAAAAAAAATAAAAAAGAGAGAGAAAGTTTTGAAGCAGCTGAAACGGAGAAAGAAATAACTCATTGGATTGATGTAAAAACAAAACACAACAAAAACAGAAATAAAACATATTTTCTTACACCCTTTATCTATCTCCCACCCCAACACACACCAAGGAGAGCGATAAATAAATAGATTTGTTATTTTTTAATACAAAATTATGATACAAAAGTATATATATATATATATATATATATAACAAGAAGAATTAACACTATTGGTCATATTACGTGATAATAACTCACAGAAAGTTTTCTTGAAAGCTACAATACAGGCGAAAGAAGTATAAGCAGACAAAGACTACAATGTACTGACATCAGGAGGAAACAGGAGAACATTGGATAATCTGAAATAATGTCTGACATTGTGTACCATGAAATGAGAAATGGTGTTATCACAAATTGTAAATTTATTTGCGTAAAATATATATTTGTTTCATATGTATGCATTGTACATATATTATGTCTCTTCATATTCAATATACTGTATTATTTCTAGCACTCATATCCTAGTTATAGAGAATATACGTATATTTCGCCTCATCATTATCATCATCATGTGTCACACCAGTTGGCGTAGGCGATAATGTCCTTCCACAATCGTCTATCCACCGTGCATCGTATCAATTCTGTTCTTGACTGTTTATCATACCATGACACCAAGCTGTATAGTATCTTCTCTCTTTGTCGTCCATGATCTCTCTATTCCAACTTTCTTTTTTTCATGCCTGGAAAATGTCGATTGTTTCTTTCTGATGTTCGTTAGGAGCTCCCTTTTTGTGTTGGCCTCTTTGAGAATTTCCTCATTGGTCTTTTTAGCTGTCAAGGGAACTTTCAACATTCTTCTGAGAAATCCCATCTCTGTGGCCTCTAATCGCCTTTTCATTTGTTTGCATTTTGTCCATGATTCGCTTCCATAGGTCAGAACTAGCACTATATAGTACCGATGAACTCTCTTTCTCACCTCTTTTGACATAGACTTCTTGCATAGGATGTTTCCATTTTCTGAAATGCTTTATTTTGCTATTTATTCGTGTGGTGCATCTTCAATCTGATGTTTTTATCGTTCTCCAGTATTTATTTCGCTTTAGAAATAACATTTCTTTAAATGAGACTAATTTTTGTGTTCGTTTAATCTTAAAACAGCAACAAAATCATTAATTAATCACAATGATAATGTTACATGAATGAATCCTCACCAATCACCATCAAGGGCGTTCTTCTCAAGAATGCATGGAAAAAGACCAAGAGGAAGACCCAGAAGAAGATGGATAGATGCAGTGACAGAGACATGTAACAACAAAGGAAAATCAATAATTCAGACAATTCGAGCAGCTCAAGAACGACAAATGATATAAACCACAACACCTTTTAGGTATCAGTGAAAAGAGAACAGAAGAAGAGGAAGCAGAAGATGATAATGTTATGGAAAGTATTATTTAACATAACTTTTGTTGAAATTCCAAATCTAGAGAATCTGCTCTACTTTGTGCAGTCTTGTAACTTCACAGCGAACTTTCAGATAAGACGCGTTTGCTTCATGTATAGTAATTTGTGTATAAATTTGATATATTCGTTAATTCCCCCCCCCCCCCCCCCCCCCCCCCCCCCCCGAGAGTTTTGGTTTCCAATTATTAATAGCAAATGCGCTGCAATAAAACCTGGACGATGATTCTCACCAAAGAAAGCAAAAACTATCATGACTAAAATGCAATAAAATATATCATGCTATAACGAAAGAAATGTGATTGAAACGAATAAAAAATATGGTTATTGGTGTGCGCTGCCCTTTCTATTTAATTCTTTTCTTTACTGCTTCGTGTAAACTTGTCTGAAATAAAACATGCCTGGATTAAAGTTTTTAGTGAAAGAAGAGGAAGAGATAGATTGATAGAAATAGAGAGAGAGAGAGAGACGGGGAGAGGCAGAGAAATAAAGATAGAGTGAGACGATGAAAGAGAGAGAGAGAGAGTTGATGAAAGAGATAGAGAGAGAGTTGATGAAAGAGATAGAGGAAGGTAAAGACTGACACGGAGAGAAAAAGGAAATTAAGGACATAGAGGGGGAGAGAGGAAGATATGTTCAGTGAGGCATATAAGGAGAGGGCGAAATATAAAGAGCGAAAGGGAGATGAAGCTATATATATATATATATATATATATATATATATATATATATATATATATATATATATATATATATATAGAGAGAGAAAGAGAAAGATTATATATATATATATATATATATATGGAGAGAGAGAGAGAAAGATTTATATATATATATATATATATATATATATATATATATATATATATAGAGAGAGAGAGAGAGAGAGAGAAGGAGAGAGTTAAAGTGATAGATCTGGTAGTCAGATAGAGCAAGAATGACAACATAATCAAATAAAAATATATAATATGATGTTAGTGACCACATTCTGTTAAGACCACGGGACAGTATCTGAGTGATATGGTCGATATCACGTCAGGTCCCCTTTATTTATCAGAAAAAAAACTCTACTATTCATTTTTCAAGGCTGGATGTCCTTCTTAATTAAAAAAAAAAAATATCCGTCACTTCTTGGAACTGAATCCGGACTCTTCTAATAGGGGAGCGAGCGCATTAACCCCTCAACCACCAACAATCCTAAATATTATTTCAGAGGTAAAATAACAACTTAATCTACGACCACGTGACACCTGTATTTAAGCATGACACCATTTTTCGCCTGCCTTCACCGGAACTTCCGGTGACACTCCCACAGAAAACAGCACACCAATCGTAAAGTTCGTTTCCCTACACATCCAGGAGCGTTTCAAGTGAGCTTATTGGGATATTTAGTTGCATTACATTGCAGATTATAACGCGTATGCCAAATCCAAGCTATCCCCTATTCATGACATTTTATTAATTATCGCGCCAGGTAGTTTCGTCTGATTAGTTCCTCTGAAATTCTTTGTAGCATACTCTAGTCTCTTTTATTGTTACCAAACCAGGCGTGTTTATGTTTATGTGTTCCTCTCTGTTCTTGATTATAAGCGCGTATTGAGCGTAAATATGTTGCTCTTGTAGTTCTTCTTGCCAATCTCTTTCTTTCTCTCTCTCTCTCATGTCAAAGTCCTTTTACACGTTTTGTTCTCTTTTCTACTTTTGTTCTACAGCTAAGATGAGATTTGGAGCCGCGATAGCTCAGTGGTTAGTGAACTGGACTACAAAGGACAAGGGATAGGGTTCGATCCCAACCGACGGCTTCCGGGTTCACCCAGCCTTAAATGGGTACCACATTTTTTTTTTGGGGAAAGTAAAGCGGCACGGGCGTAATATCGACCACATTAGCCCAAAAATCATGTGCTGGAGGTCTGTAAAATTTACGGTCACTAACACCATATTGCGACTAAGGAGGTTAATCAATGGCTTGACAAGCTGTCATTGTAAAAAGTATTGTTATGGAAACAGTGATCTCTGCAATATGTGCCATTTTGGCACGCAAGGTTTCTGTTTTTTGAGACTGTGGTTCTGCCCTATGTGCCGTCTTCGGCTCGAAAGGACAATAGATAGATAGAACACCATGTACGTATACGCCACTTGGCGTGACGGGGGTACTTTACTTTTACTTTAATATAAGATTTAGAGAGAGAAGGCACTTGTAGCTTTCTAGCTGGACATCATCATTACATGTTTAGCTTGAGTTGTCATCTTCAATTATTTAGAGGACTGATACTGTCCGTCCAACGTAAAATATCGGTTAGAACAGTGCAAACCACGACAGCCCTTGCAAGACTAAAACCTTTATAGAAAGATAAGGACATCACTCTTAGCTCTAAAACCAAGGTAAATCGTTGCCTTGTTATATCAATATTTATATACAGCAGAGTTGCAGAAGAAAATGTAAGACATGGATATGAAATGTTATCGTAAGGTTTTAGACACCTAGATCGTGAAACAAATAAAAAAGTTCTAACAAGTATACAACAAACAAAAGGAGTACATTATAATTTGTTGACTATGTGGAAGAAACGTCAAATAAAATGGTTTGGAGGCAAGGCGCCAGCAGCAAAGCTGGAAGTTGTCAGCGACTCATTTCCCTGATGACTTGCGTCAGGATTGGTGAACGAGAACCATCCAGACTCTACTCCACCTCTTCGCGATACCTCTAGAAAAAGACTGCTTAGTCCCTCCAGCCGAGCAGGGGTCGAAGAAAGAAGGCAACAGTAACAAATGCCGTACTGAAGTCGGATGTGCTGGGCAGAGAGGCGCAAAATACACAGTTCTACCGCAAACCACAAACATTAACGCCCACTGGACGCGCGGACGGATGACAAAGAAGAAAATAATTTCGAGTGAATGTCAGAAAGAGGGTAAGACATGGTTAGGTCACGTGCCTCATTTGCACCAGCAGAGGATATTCAGCTGTGAAAGTAGGGAGAAGGAGAGGTAGGCAAAGAAAGAGATGGACAGATAACATAAATAAATGGACGGGCTTAACCTTTGAGGAGTCCCAAAGAATGACTGAGAGAGAGAGAGAGGGAGAGAGAGAGAGAGAGAGAGAGAAATGGAGAAGGATGACTAACTCTGCTAGTGGTAGCCGAAAGATCATCTAAAGACCACCTAAAGACCACCTAAAGACCACCACTGTTACGAGGTGAAGAAAAAAAGGAGGAAGTCTATCCATCTTCCAGGATCGCCCTTTTAGCCTGATATATTCAAGTACGTTACTCCTGTTGGTTAGTTGTACTTCATTCTTGTCAGGTGTCAGAAGCACTTTCAATGTTCGATATAATCATGAAACCACTTATATGACGTTGTTCCTACAGTTTTCTTTAGTTCCATTAAAAATTCTTTCCATTCTTGTTTTCTTCTTCCTCTTCTACCTTTTAGCTACCTGTGGAGCATAGGTCTTCAACAAACACTTTCCAAGTCATTCTATTTCTTGCCATTCTTTTAAGATCATTCCATGTCTTCCCCATCATTTTCAAGTCTGCTTCTGTCTGTCTTCTACAAGAATTCCTTGGTCTTACTCTTTGTCTTTTCCCCTGGGGATTCCAAAAAAGGGCCTGTTGTGTAATACTCTCAGTTGGCTTCCGCAGTGTGTGTCCTATCCAGCGCCATCGTCCTCGCTGTATCTCTTTATCCACTGGTATTTGACTGGTACATCTACATAATACCATGTTAGTGATTTAGTCAGATTATTGTTTTGATTGCAACATTTCTTCTGTTTATCATTTGCTTGATGTAATCGTATGTTTATACCCTCCAAAATCTAGCATATTTTTGACATTAGTATAACAATTTAACTTCCCTGAGGGGATTTGGTGAGGGAGACTGGGAAAATGTGGCTGCGGATCGTAGCACATGGAGAGCAAACATAAAAAATGGCACAGCAACTTTCGAGACAGTGCTGATATCAAATTCAGAAGACAAAAGGCGCAAGAGAAAAGAGACAAGGCCAGGTACCGCAAATACACCTTGCTCGTTCTGTCCAGGATTGGCAAATTCAGCCACGAGAAAAGGTGTTCAGTAAAGCAGCACCCAGTATGAGACACTATTACTTTACCAAACTACTGACTTATATATATTCCAATTGTTTACGATGAATGATGATATCGTATGGCAGGAGACAGTTGGCTGTGTTCACTTTCTGTGCGGTTTCGCCTTAGGTCTTTTGGCGTGTGCTGAGACTGCTATGATGGGGACTACAGCTAACGTTCTTTGTTTGGGAGATGAGTTAGTAATTCAGATGATTCCACTGGCACGAGCGGTTGAGCAATTATGGATTTTAATTCGTTTGCAGTGATACCGGGGCCTTCCATAACCAAATAACCAAAGAACCAAATGACTTATGATTGCCTGCTACCAACCGCCTGTCAAGACGCTAAAGGTCATATAACAATTTAAATATACACAGAGCATACAGTTTTTTGTTTTTTTTTAAAACTACATTACAAGTTGATGCCTCAACAATCAGTAATATATGGCAGGGCATATGCAGTGTTTTCTTCATGCATATTTGCGTACTAATTTATATTTCACACATTTGTTGTTTATCTGTTGTGTATCTGTCAATACACCTTCCTCTAAAGCGCCATCTGTAGTCGCTTTAACGCCTTGGATCCATCGCAATGTTGAGATAAGTGTACTCGTATTTGTTATTCTGTAAGTATTCGTTGTGTGTATCGAGATGACATGTGTTAGACGAATGGCAGGAAACAAACAGCCTGAGAGATAAGATGAAAAATACACAGAAAAACTGTGAAAAAGAGCTAGGAATAGTTCCCGCCATAAAATACACGAAGAAACTACAGGTAAAATGGATTGGTTACGTGATAAGACAGAAAGATAAAAAAAAACACAACACGACGAGATTTTAATAAATTTTGCGAGAACACCAGACTCAAGGGCCGACAACGGCAAAACATGGATTGACGGAATATTGGAAACACTAGGAAATATAACAGCAGCAGAGGCGAATAGAAGAGCAAAAAATCGCAAATTATATCTCTCCTCGACGCTGAAAGGCAAATGAGGAAGAAGAGATGACTTGTCTTGTGTCTGATGAGTGATTTTGTGGATACGTCATAGTTTGTCTCGTCTATTGACAGGTTTAGAGGCTTAATTCCAACATTTTATCTTTATTTTCTATCCTTTTCTAATGAATTTGTTTCTCCTAAATTAGCTGTCTATTTTTCACATTCCCTTCTCCTCCTTCCCCCATCCTATTACTATTGTTGTTCCTTTTGTCTCTCTCTCTCTCTCTCTCTCTCTCTCTCTGTTTGCCCCCCCCTCTCTCTCTGTTTGCCTCTCTCTCTCTTTGTCATTCTCTCTCTGTTTACCTCTCTTTTTTTGCCTCTCTCTCTGTCTGCCCCCCTCTCTCTGTGTTTGCATCTCTCTCTCTGTTTACCTCTTTCTCTGTTTGCCTCTCTCTCTCTGTTTGCCTCTCTCTCTGTTTGCCTCTCTCTCTCTGTTTGCCTCTCTCTCTGTTTGCCATTCTCTCTGTTTGCCTCTCTCTCTGTTTGCCATTCTCTCTGTTTGCCTCTCTCTCTAAACATCCTTTTATATCTTTGTTAAAAAAAATACACGAAAAAAAACCCCAGTATATATTAATACTTCAAAATAATTTAACGCATTTTAGAAGGTTGCCACCAACATCGTCCCTTCCCTCAAATAAAACCAAATCGTTCACAAAATAAATATAATCTTTATCAGACGACTCGTATACAATGTCAAGGACGATAACACAAGGGGGAAAAAAAAACCCACAACGCCCTTTAAAGGCAGCCATGTCACGCTAGCCCACAATCAAAATTTCACCAATTATGACTGGCGACAAGAAAATCCCCGTGGATTTGTCTCACTCGGCCACAATTAACCCTCGTG
>JAVIAB010000046.1:37411177-37498677 GCA_032433765.1 Megaustenia siamemsis | reverse complement strand
GATCATATCTCTTGTTCGCCGATCCGAACACATGCATACAGCTGTGGTTAGCTGACAACATCAGCTCACTTGTTAGTTTTGCCTCTTTAATTAAAACAAAAAATATTTTTTTTTTCGTTCGCCAGCTTTGACCTCTGACGAAGTCCCAGCCACTCAATTTTATGGGACTGAATTTTTGCGTGTAAAGTCTGTTTTATCCCATTACAGGATGCCCCTCGCCATGCAGGCAGATTTACTCCGACTTCAGAGGTACTAATTTTTAGGGAATTAGTAAAACCCAGGTGTCCTCGCCAGGGTACGAACCCCGGCTGCTGCCGTGGTAAGCCAACCGCCTATCGATTGCGCTAACCGGACACCCTTACTTCTGACGAAGTCCCTAGAGACTAGGAATTGAATTTTGCGCGTTAATTCATTTTTCCCTGGCAGCCGTGTGCACAGGGGTCCCTCGCCGCACATGCAGATAACTCCGACTTCTGAATATAAAAAAAACATAAATTGACAAGAGTACTTTTGTTATTAAACCAGTTGGTACAAGAAATCCACATGATGAGGTAGATGCAATTTACAAAAATACATTTAGGGAAGTTGATCTTTGAGGGAACTATAGTTGTAGACACAGTGATGATGTTACAGATCATTTATATATTTGTACAAATTAATGGATGAATAACATATAGACATTTATGGTACTTCAATTATACCTTTGTCGTCTTTCCTCCATCCCTCCCTCCCAACTTTTCTTTCTTTCTTTCTTTCTTTCTTTCTTTCTTTTTCTTTCTTTCTTTTTTTCTTTCTTTCTTTCCCTTTGTTCTTTCTTTCTTTTCTATTTTTTTCTTTGTTTCTTTTTTCATTGTTTTTTCTCTTTCTTTCTTTTCTTCTTTCTTTCTTTCTTTCTTTCTTTTTTTTCATTATTTCTCTTTTCTTTCTTTCTTTCTTTCTTTCCTCATTCTTCAATCTTTTATAGTTCACCCTCTCTCTCCCTCCCTTTTTCTTTCTTTCTTTTTTTTTCTTTCCTCCTTTTTCTTTCTTTTTATTCTTCATCAGTCTGCTCTTACTTTTAAGCGTCGCAGGAGTAAAAGAAGAATGCACAACCTTTAAGCGTAGATATTGTATTACTTGCTCAGTCTTGTCGCTTCCCTTTAGATATAGTATCGTTCACGAACGTAGCTGACCACTATTAAGATAGAAATATTTTGGTTCCTGCCTTTTATTCCGTCTTTTCATCGCTCCCTTAGTCTTTCCCTTCCCCCTGTGTTATGTTGTTTTGCTATGAAATACAGGTACTTATATAAAATATCAAACTGCGTGTTGTTAATTATGATCTGTAATCGACATAATTACTTTAAATAAGGGAACTTGAGATGCAAAGATGAGCATGCAAGGCATCCCGATGAAAGTTCTCTATTAATTATAAAACACACACAAAATATCAGGAATTCTGGCACAAGATCATAGCACACGGAGAGAAAAAAGGAAAGAAGGTGCGCACTAAAAGTAGAAAATTAAATGAAAGTTGAAAGATAAAAGGTACAGGGGAGAAAAAGGCATCGAGATCTGTAAACATTAAACATTCAAAAAATTAGTAGAGCAAGTCTTGGCAGGGAAAATATCTGGAAATGAAGATATGCAATAACCAACAGCAACATGTTTGGAATACTAAACATTGGTAAATACATAATATATATATAAAAAAAGTAAAGTAGCCCCGTCACGCCAAATGGCGTAAAGGGAATATGGTGTTAGTGACCATAAATTTGACAGACCATCGGCACATGATTTTTGGGGTAATGTGCTTGGTATTACGCCCGTGCCGCTTTACTTTCCCAGAAAAAAATCCGGTACCCATTTAAGGCTGATAAGTATATATATAGCCCATGATTATACAAAAGCCTTTGAAATGTGAATATGTAGAAGAATATGTAGTTGAATAGAAGGAAAGAAAACAAACGATGAAGTCTTAAAACAACTAAAAATGAAAAGAGAACTACTAAACACAATTCAAACAAGACAAATGCAATTTTTGGGTCATGTTAAAAGTTACAACATCCTACTAAAAGTAATCCTGAAGGGTAAAAGTAATCCTGGAGGGAAAAAACAAGGTAAAAGAGGCAGAGGCAGACCAAGACTAACATGGACGAATAATATCAAAAGATGGGCAAACCAGCCTATGACAACCTGCACCATCAAAGCAAGAGACAGAGCAGAATGGCGCTCCATGGTTAGCCAACCTTCGTTGCGGAGAAGGCACTCGATGATGATGATAATCATAAAAAGAAGAAGAAAATAGCTTGGCAGAAGGTTAACAATAGAAATGATAAATAATTATCGAAATCGAAAGCTTTGGAGAGACATGATCACCTACACCAGAGATACGGTACTTGATGATGATGATGAGGATGATGATAATGATATATATGTATGTATGTATATATATATATATATATATATATATGTATATATCATAGTATACCACGGACAATAGGGTTCGATATTATATAAATGGATACATTTTTCTAAAGCAGCGTAAACTGACCACATTAAAAATCAGTGCTGAAGTCTGTAAAATATAGGGTCACTAACACCATATTTCCCTATACGCCACTGGCGTGACGGGGGTACTTTACTTTACTTTATATGTATAAACAAAGAAATGGATAATACATTAATTAATTATTCACGGCTGGTAATTTTAATTGCAAAGTGGCATTTTAATCATAATTTTGGGAATATTACAACTTTTATTGATGAAGATGCCGTGGGCTATTTGTGGTCATCAACATCATCGAGTGCCAGTCTCCGCATCGAAGGTTGGCTACCATAGAGCTCTATTCCACTCTGTCTCTTACTTTGCTGGTGCAGATTGTCACAGGCTGTCTTGTCCCTCTTGTAATGTTACTCGTCCATGTTAGTCTTGGTCTGCCTCTGTCTCTTTTACCTTGTATTTTACCTTACAAGATTACTTTTAGTAGGCTGCTGTGTCTTTTAGCATGCCCCAAAAATCTCATTTGTCTTGTTTGAATTGTGTTTTGTGGTTCTATTTTCATTTTTGGTTGTTTTAAGACTTCATCGTTATTTGTCTTTTCTTTCCATCCGATTCTACCTATTCTTCTATAAATCCAAGTTTCAAAGGCTTCATTTTTTTATATTTTCTCCACCATACAGGAATGTTGAGAGGATATAACATTAAAATACGACATTTAACTCAAACTTAATCTGGTAATTTATTAAATTTGTCTCACCCCATACAAGGCACATCATTTCTAACTAATGTTAACATTTGTGTACCCTATACAAGGCACATCATTTCTAACTAATGTTAACATTTGTCGTACCCTATACAAGGCACAACATTTCTAACTAATGTTAACAATTTTCGCACCCCATAGAAAGCACATTTCTAACTAAAGTTAACATTTGTGTATAAATGACATTTGTGCAGTTAAAGCTCGCAAAAAACAAAAGAAAGATTGACAAATCTGAAAGCTTAGGATGATGCAATATTAAGATGCAAGTGCAATATTAAGATGTAAGTGCAATATTAAGATGTAAGTGCAATATTAAGATGTAAGTGCAATATTAAGATGAAAGTGCAATATTAAGATGTAAGTGCATTATTAAGATGTAAGTGCAATATTAAGATGTAAGTGCATTATTAAGATGTAAGTACAACATTTTATTTTTAATTTTAAGATACAGCTTAATCACTTTATGTATAACAGAAGAAGGGTATGCAATTGATTATTCTGGAAAGACACAAATGAGCAGATTAACTAAAGCATCAATGAGAAACAGCCGTGTGTTGCTAATTATTTATTTTACAAGACTCTTGTTGTACGCACCCAACTTTAGCAAAAAGCTGACCAAAAATACAACACAACATAAAAGATCGAATTTAATAAGTGCGAACTTGCACTTGAAACATTTCTCTCGATAGATCGAATTTGCATACTGCTACAGAAACACTATTACTCGTTTCAATGAAATACTATCACATGTTTAATTTTTGTTTCTTTCCGGTGTAACTGTCCATTCCCTACAGCTACCTGACGGAACACGATATTGCAAATCCCGGCTTATAACACAAGCATGTATTCCCACCCTCTGCATTAATAATTTCTGACCGACTGTCCAACAGAACCACATGATACTGCCTCGGCGACCTCAAGCGCGACAATGGTCTACAAAAGCTGCGAGATACAGGGTGTTTATAAAGTCTCACTACACTTGGTATCTAGGTCAATTTGAAAAAAAAATGTTTATGACGTCATCACAATATGTGCTCCCACTGTCAATGAAATTTGTTGAATAAGTTTATTGCTACTGGAAATGTGGAAGATGCTCCACGATCTGGTAGGCCTGCTGTGAATGATGAAATATGTTTAGATATCCAAGACAGAATCCTTAAAAGTCCAGACAAGTCATTAAGAAAACTGTCGCAACAAGTGAACTTACCATTGAGCACATATTGTGATGACGTCATAAACATTTTTTTCAAATTGACCTAGATACCAAGTGTAGTGAGACTTATAAACACCCTATAGAAACATTAGTAAATATTTTAAAGGGATTCCAATGATGGATTGTTACTTCCTGCTTCTGTAGACTTTGTTCTGATGTGTCCATCACGTTCATTGTACTTGGATGGTGTTCATTAGGAATACAATGTAGGTCTGGGTCACACGGGTAGAGATTTCAATAATGAGAGTTTGTTCCAGTTGCACACGAAATATATTGCAATGAATATCTAGATTTAATTCAGTGGCTGCTGCAAGAAATATTGTGACGGAAATATAGAATGTATACAGGAAGTACCACATGAAATATTTTAATGAAAATATAGAATACATACAGGGAGTACTACAGGAAATGTTATAATGAAAATATAGAATGTATACAGGGAGTACTACAAGAAATATTATAATGAAATATAGAATACATACAGGGAGTACTACAGGAAATATTATAATGAAAATATAGAATACATACAGGGAGCACTACAGGAAATATTATAATGAAAATATAGAATACATACAGGGAGCACTACAGGAAATATTATAATGAAAATATAGAATACATACAGGGAGCACTACAGGAAATAGTATAATGAAAATATAGAATACATACAGGGAGCACTACAGGAAATATTATAATGAAAATATAGAATACATACAGGGAGCACTACAGGAAATATTATAATGAAAATATTGAATACATGCAAAGAGTACTACAGAAAATAATATAATGAAAATATAGAATACATACAGGGAGTACTACAGGAAATAATATAATGAAAATATAGAATACACAAGGGAGTACTACAGGAAATATCATAATGAAAATATAGAACACATACAGGGAGTACTACAGGAAATATTATAATGAAAATATATAATAAATACAGGAAGTACTACAGGAAATATTATAATGAAAATATATAATACATACAGGAGTACTACAGGAAATAATATGATGAAAATACTGAATATATACAGGGAGTACAATTTGAAATATTGTCATGAAAACATAGAATATATACAGGAAATGCTACATGTGAAATAATAACGAAAATATAGCATATATACAGGGAGTACTACAAGAAATATTGCGATGAAAATATAAAATATATAGAGAGAATAATACAGGAAATATTGTAGTGGAAATATAATATATATACAAGGAGTACTACAGGAAATAGTGATAATAATAAAATATATGCAGGGAATACTACAGGAAATATTGCCATGAAAATATAATATATATATACAGGGAATACTACAGTAAATAGTGCCATGAAAATATAATATATATACAGGGAATACTACAGGAAATATTGCCATCAAAATATAATATATATATACAGGGAATACCACAGGGAATAGTGCCATGTAAATATAATATATATATATATATATATATATATATATATATATATATATATATATATACAGGGAATACCACAGGGAATAGTGCCATGAAAATATAATATATATACAGGGAATACTGCAAGAAATAGTGCCATGAACATATAATATATATACAGGGAATACTACAGGAAATAGTGCCATGAAAATATAATATATATACAGGGAATACTACAGGAAATAGTGGCATGAAAACATATTTGTAGAATAAGTGCAGAAAGTAGTACAAGATATCTTGTGAATAGATCATACTGGAAGAATAAATACAGAAAGAAATACAAGAAAGATTAAGATGACAATATACTCGTAGAACACATATATAGATTAATACGGGAAATACTGTGAGCAAAATAAAGAATAACTGCAGGGAGAGTAATACAAGGAATATTGTAATGTAAATATACTCGCTGGGTAAATACAGAAATTAGTGCAAAAAAAAAAATACATTGAAATAACTAAGGAATAAATGCAGAGATTAATACAAGAAATATTGTCGAGAGAATATAGGATATATAAAGAGTGTGTAATACAACAAATATTGCGAAGAAAATTAGAATAAATACCGACATTAGGACAAGAAAAAAATGTGGAGCAAACATGAAACATATACCGATATTATTATTAGAAATATTATGATGAAAATATATAATACACATCGAGATAGCTTCAATAAATATTGTAGCTTCAATAAATATTATAATGATAATTAGTGGAGCAGAGTTAATGCTAGTGACTGGAGCAGAGTTAATGCTAGTGACTGGAGCAGAGTTAATGCTAGTGACTGGAGCAGAGTTAACGCTAGTGACTGGAGCAGAGTTAATGCTAGTGACTGGAGCAGAGTTAATGCTAGTGACTGGAGCAGAGTTAACGCTAGTGACTGGTGCAGAGTTAATGCTAGTGACTGGAGCAGAGTTAATGCTAGTGACTGGAGCAGAGTTAATGCTAGTGACTGGAGCAGAGTTAATGCTAGTGACTGGAGCAGAGTTAATGCTAGTGACTGGAGCAGAGTTAATGCTAGTGACTGGAGCAGAGTTAATGCTAGTGACTGGAGCAGAGGAGCTATGTGGGCTGACAGGGTAAGTAATCCCGAGCCACGAGCCAAACTTAATAATCAAAGTCCAACATAAGGTAAGTAAGTATTCTACCCTGTAACATGTTGTTTAAAAACACATATTACTACTAATAAAAGTGGAAAATAATAAACAGATAAATGAATTAAAATATATGGGAACATTGTTAACCTCAGATGGTAGATGTACAACCGATGTGAGATGCGGAATGGCTCAGGCAAAAGCAGCTTTCCAAAAAAATAAGGAAGATACCGTGCAATCAATTTTTGACAAAATAAACAAGAAAAAGAGTTCTTAAATGTTATGTAGAGTCAGTCTTAACATATGTGTATATAGGACAATGGGACAACAGACAAGAAATTCACTGCAGGCTATAGAAATGTGGTTTTACAGAAGAATGTTGAGATTATCATGGACAGCTAAGAAGAGTATTGAAAACGTTCTGAAAGAGGCTAAGCAAATAGAGAGCTAATTTCCAATATTGGGAAAAAAACAATCATCATTTTTTTTAGCCATGTAATTAGAAGGGAACAACTGGGAAAGTTGAGGGACGAAGAGATCGAGGGAAGCAAAGAGAAAATATTAAGAGAATTACTTGTAGAAGGTCAATAACATAGTTGATAAATAACTGTCGCGATCGAAAGTTGTGGAGAGATACGATCGCCTACGCCAACAGATATGGTGCATGATGATGATGATTACTACTAATTTCATTTTTCTTTCCTTTGAACGTTCCATTCCCCACGCATGCTGTCCCCGAGACAACTACCCATTAGGAACCCCCCAGGCCACCCCAATGACAGCAAAATAAATACTCCAGCACTAAAAGGCATATTGTAATGACGATATAGAACAAATACAATGAAAGGAAAAATGGTGCAAGAACTGTCAAACTGACATAAAAAAAAGATACATAATAGTAATGAAAGGCATAATTTATTGTTTAAAAAAAAAGAATACATGCTGAATGCATCTGGCTATCTATCTATCCATTTATTGACCTTTCGAGCCGTAGCCGGTCCATGGGGCATAGACCCAGATGCTCTTTCTCTTATCTAAATGTTTATTCTAGCAGTTTTTAATCCTTGTAAAGATCTTTTGTCTAACCTCGCCATTTGTCTCTGTTCTGTGCAAGCAACTCTATCTCATTGAGGGAGCCGATCCCTGCTGCACTTGCCTCTCTTATCAATTGAGCCGATCCCTGCTGCACTTGCCTCTCTTATCAATGTTCTTCTCAGTGTCTCTCTGGATCGGCATCTTTTCCTCCTACCTGTTGTTTCCCCACACGAGGGCTTGCTTTGTTATTCGGTTATCTCTCCCCATCACGCCTGGCTATATTTTGTATTTAAAAGTTAATGCTGAATTACATAAATATTAAGAGAAGCTAATTTATGATTAAATCCTATTTGTATTACTTTATTTGACACTTTACATACACCTAATGTAGTAAGATAAAGTGTAATGTAATCTTAACAGGTAAAGTAATGTAGTATATTCCATAATTTTATTGTTGTAGAAGAGTAAAGTAAGCAACATAAAATAAAGGTGAGTGGGTTCAGTGTATTTTCCTCGCTGTTATTACATTTTAGCAAGTATGTAAGGTGTTAAATCCGTTGCAATTAAAACTGAACATCAGATACGACTTTTGGAATGTTCATCGGTGTAACGGATTACATACATGTGATCTGAAACACTTACAGTATGCGCAATAGTGTGTTCTGTGGTGATTGCAATACAGGTCATCATTGGAATACCGGTCATTATGGTGGATAGGCGGAAAGAACCATCGAGGCTCAGTCTGAAAATTGTCCCTAGTTGCAGTTTTCTCATATTCCAAGTCCGGCCTGTTGCCGAAGCTACTGAGTTTAGTGTTTTGTGCACTCCGTGAGCTGTGGTTTTTTATCCGGATCGTGTTTCGATATTCCCATTGCTTACGATGAATGAAAATATCGTATGATGAAGGAGAGTACGGCTGTGTTCACTATTAGCAACGCTTGGCCTTAAGTCTTTTAGCGTGTGCTGTACCTGCTATAATGGGGACTGCAGCTGCCTTTCTTTGTTTGGATCTTTCAAGGAGTTTTAATTTGATGATTCCACTGGCACGGGTAGTTGAGCAATTATGGATGTTAATGTGTTTGCAGTGATACCGGGGCCTTCGACTAACCATAAACAGATCTAACTGTATATTACCCTTTCGAGGCTATGATATAATGTAAATATATGGTGTAAAAAAGGACAGAAATTCTTGACTTTCACTCACAAAATATCTATGCTCTTAAACGTTAGACCTTGCACATGACCCGAATTGTGTTTCGCCACACGAACTTTTTCCGGACTCTCGCTAAACTGCTCGTTAGAACTCTGTTTAACACGGTTTTCACCCCGCTTATTACGGAGTCAAGACATGGATGCAATCTTTACTTGTTTCCTCAATTTACAGCTTGAGAACTGTATTCCGTAGTTTGAAAACCGTCTTTCTACAACTGTAATAAAGTAACGCTCGCACATAGGTTCTATATTAATATTAGCAAACGCTATTTCCTTCTATTTCACAACACACACGAGGCCAAGGATGACGGCAGCCGTAGCAATTCATGTCTCAGGTATCATACTGTCTGGATTATAGGATTATATCATCAGAGCTGTGTTCTACAGCGCCTAACTAAATATATTCCGTACTTTTTTTTTTTTTGTGTTCTTCGGGTTGACTATGTTTTATATGCATATAAGCAATGCTATTTATGTGAAAATAGGAAGGAATAGACTTTGTAAACTGGAAGTGAAGATTTACCTGTCCAATGTCCGAAAATGACTGAACACAGGGATAACAGAGAAGGTTGACGAAGTCTGTCAGTGGTGTCCCAACAACCCCACTATAATGGAATGAATAATAATAATCTTCTTCTTCTTTCCTTTCTCATTTACCTTTCGCGTCGAGGGGAGATATAATTTGCGGTCCTTTGCTCTTCTGTTCGCCTCGGCTGTTATGTTTCCTAGTGCTTCTAATATTCCATCGATCCATCTTTTTCGTGGTCGACCCTTGGTTCTGGTATTCTCACAACGTTTGTTTCAGGCTCGTTGTGTTGTGTTTTGATCTTTCTGACTTGTCACGTGGCCAAACCATTTTATATGTTGTTTTTTTTTTTTAATATATATTCTATGGCGGGGGTTATTCCTAGTTTTTTTTCTCAGTTCTTCATTTCTGATATTATCTCTCAGACTGTTTCCTGTCATTCATCTGCTGCATTTCATCTCAGTAGAGGTTATTTTTCTTATTGTTCTGTATCTATGGTCCAGGTCTGGCATTGGTAGCACAACGTTGGGATGAAGATTGTGTTGTATAGCGCTCGTTTTACCTCTAGAATTATTTCCCTGTTGGACGATAGTGGTGGTAGCTGTCAAATGATTTGACAAGCTCTGTTGTCATTATATATATATATATATATATATATATATACTGTATAATAATAATAATAATAATAATAATAGTAATAATAATAAGAAGAAGAAGAACAACAACAACAGTACATTTTTTCATATACGTTGAGAGGATCAGTGCAATATCACCATCACCATCATTTACCAATTCGCTTTTACTCTTCTGTTGATTAACAGGTCTGCTGGTGCCTGTTAGATTTTTAACGAACCAAATTAAGACATTGGACCACAAAGCTAACCACTTCATTACTGTCACTCTCCCATTCATGTGTAGCTTTGATCAGAGCCACTATTACATTAGCCGCGCTTTACAATTGCGGTGGGCGGTTATAAAGCAACACAACAGTTAAAATACATCAACCGATATGTAGAAGAGCAGCCTTGCTTTTACACAAGGGTTATCACACTTTTAAAAATATACCCCGTATCAAGTTATAAATTACGTACAAATAGAGGAGTATACATTTATAAAATAATTATTATGCAGGTGACCGCTATGAAATAAGCATATTATTTAAAATTGAAATGCATGACATTTTAGGGAACAGCTGGAATATGTTGTGACAACTGGACAAATTGAGGGACGAAGAGATAGATGGAAGCAAAGAGAAAAAACATACCAGGCAGCCAGGTATATATGGCTTGGCAGATATGACTGTCAAATTCGAATGTTGTGGAGAGACATGATCACCTACGCCAGCAGGTATGGTACTCTATGATGACTTTTATATATATTTATATCATCATCATCATCAAGTACCGGGCCTACTGGCGTAGGTGATCATGTCTCTCCACAACTTTCGATCTCGGCAGCTATTTACCATTTCTGTTGTTGACCTTCTGTCAAGCCATTCTCTTAAGCTGTCTGTTATATTTTCTCTTTGCTTCCATCTATCTCTTCGTCCCTCAATTTTTCCAGTTGTTACAATTTATTCCCATTGTTCTCTTCTCATTACATGGCCAAAAAATGATGATTGTTTCTTCCTAATATTGGAAATTAGCTCTATTTTTGCTTTGACCTCTCTCAGAACATCTTCATTACTCTTCTTAGCTGTCCATAGTACTCTCAACAACATTCTTCTGTAAAACCACATTTCTACATGACTCCAGTGGCTTTCTTGTCTGTTGTCATATTGTCCATAATTCGCATCCATATGTTAAGACTGGCTCTACATAACATATATATATATATATATATATATATATATATATATTATAATGTTGAAAAAACAATAAAGTGAAGTATGACATACAAAAATAAATAGGTTTCACCTAAAGCTTATGGTATCGTCGTGTATTAAATTAGGAGCGAGCTTTATCAGCATACAAATACGGACGGAGAACTGGCACAAAATCATCCCTTTTACACTAAACATTTTATCTTTATGATCATTATATATATATCTAAGTTCCAGTGGCTGAGTGGAAAGGACACTATTGATCAGAAAGATCGGGTTCAGTTCTAAAGTCTTGCAACATTTTACGTTCAGACACAACTTGAGGTTTCACACAGCCTCTGAAAATAGGTACCACAAATTTTTTAATCGGAAAGTAGAGCAGCTTTTCGTCAATGACAACAACGGGAGACTAACAACATATTTCGACTCCCTCCCCCACCAACCCATAGGTCATGGCACGTTATATATACATAAATATAATAATCAAGTCGCATGTCCTTTGCAGAACGTTGCATTCACCACAGCCCATCTGAAAGAATATCTGTCTCTAGTCAGATCTCCCACAGAACGTTACATTCACAACAGCCCATCCGAAAGAATCCCTGTCTCTAGCCAGATCTCCCACAGAACGTTACATTTATCACAGCCCATCTGAAAGAATCTCTGTCTCTAGCCAGATCTCCCACAGAACGTTGCATTCACCACAGCCCGTCTGAAAGAATCTCGGTCTCTAGTCAGATCTCCCACAGAACGTTACATTCACCACAGCCCGTCTGAAAGAATCTCTGTCTCTAGTCAGATCTCCCACAGAACGTTACATTCACCACAGCCCATCTGAAAGAATCTCTGTCTCTAGTCAGATTTCCCACAGAACGTTGCATTCACCACAGCCCGTCTGAAAGAATCTCTGTCTCTAGTCAGATCCTCCGCTTTTTCTGTTGTCATGTTCAATATCTCCTTGATGTCTTGAGTCCACCTTCCTCTTGGTCTGCCACTGATACGTCACCCAGGAACTAATGTCTTCCATTATTGTTCTTTCCGGCCCGCTGTATTTTTAACGTGCCCATAGTATTTTAATTTTCTCTGTAGAATAGTGTTCATACGACAGTTTCTTTAAAATGTTTAAATCTTTTAGTTTGTCTTCATTGCTTCTTTTCATTATTCAATGTATCTTTAGGATTTTTCTCTAGCATTTTGTTCTGAGTGAAACGATTTTTCCCCTGTTATTTGCAAGAAAATCCATGATTCACAACCATATGTTGCTATCAGGAAGATACATGCCCTCCCCATAGCAATTTTAATTTTATTGCCTTGCTGGTATTGTGCCACATGTTCTTTTTTTTGTGTGTGTATGTTACTATTGCTAATCTTCAATCGATCACTTTCTGTAGTCTCCCTTGTATATCATGAATATATACATAAATAAAGCATATCCACACCACAGTTAATTTAACTTATATCTTGTAACTGAAAACAAAACAAACAAACAAAAAGTCAAGAAAGAGAATTGAGATGTGTGAAGATAGTGTAAAATATTACCTGACAAAGGTGTGACTAAAAGAAATATTCCCACCTGTACTGATCGACCATTTATCAAGGATAAACGATTAGTCTTTCCTCGCCTTAGGGAAGGCTCATTTTAATGTGTGGTTTGTATTTTCGCACCTTTATAATTCTTCCTTTATTATCAGCTTCAATAATCTTGCACAGGTGAGTGTATGTCTTAATACAACGTCTAGAGAATGTTCACATTTCGTTGTCTTCATAACATCTCAAATTATAAACATTTATGCTTCTCAGCTGTAGTGGCGTGAATGGATCTTCACAACCATTTTGTGATAGTTTTATTTATTATTAAATGTGTATATTTATCTCCTTTTATATCATCATCATCATCAACAAGTACCGGGCCTGCTGGCGTAGGTGATCATGTCTCTCCACAACTTTCGATCTCGACAGTTATTTATCATTTCTGTTGTTGACCTTCTGCCAAGCCATTCTCTTAAGCTGCCTGGTATTTTTTTCTCTTTGCTCCCCTCTATCTCTTCGTCCCTCATTTTTTTCCAGTTGTTACAATATATTTCATTTGTTCTCTTCTCATTACATGGCCAAAAAAATGATGATTGTTTTTTCCTAATATTGGAAATTAGCTCTCTTTTTGCTTTGACCTCTTTCATAACGTCTTCATTACTCTTCTTAGCCGTCCATGGTATTCTCAACATTCTTTTTTAAAACCACATTTCTACAGACTCCGGTGATTTTCTTGTCTGTTGTCCCATTGTCCATGTTTCACATCCATATGTTAAGACTGGCTCTACATAACATTTAAGAACTCTTTTTCTTGTTTCTATTGTCAAAAATGGACTGCATAGTATCTTCCTTTATTTCATCATCATCATCATCATCATCATCATCATCATCATCATCATCATCATCATCATCATCATGTGCCATACCGGTTGGCGTAGGTGATCATGTCCCTCCACAATCTTCTATCTACAGTGCATCGTATCAGTTCTGTTGTTGACTGTTTTCCATGCCATGACACCAAGCTATCCAGTATTTTCTCTCTTTGTCACCCGCGATCTCTCTTTCCTTTTATTTTGCCAGTTGTAACCAAGTATTCCAACTTTCCTCTTCTCATAATGTGCCCGAAAAATGTTGATTGGTTCTTTCTGATGTTTTTTTAAGAGATCCTTTTTTGTGTTGGCCTCTTTGAGAACTTCCTCATTGGTCTTTTTAGCTGTCCAGGGAACTTTCGACATTCTTCTGAGAAATCACATCTCTGTGGCCTCTAATCGTCTTTTCATTTGTTTGTCTACTGTCCATGATTCGCTTCCATAGGTCAGAATTGGTTCTATATAGCACCGATGAACTCTCTTTCTCATTTTTATTGACATAGATTTGTTGCATAAGATATTTTTCCTTTTCTGAAATGCTATTTTGGCCTGAGCTATTCTGCTTTTTATTTCTGTGGTGCATCTCCCATCTGATGTTATTATTGTACCCAAGTATTTGACGCGTTGTACTTGTTTCAGATTTGTCTCGTTTATTTTTATGCTGCATGATGGTGATGATTGTTTCTTCGATATAACCATTACTTCTGTTTTCTTACTATTCAGACTGAGACCTTTCTTGTTACTTTCTTTTACTATTATATCTATCATTTCTTGTAGTTCATTCTCAGTCTCTGCTATTAAGACTGTGTCATCTGTATATCGTAAATTATTTATGTTGTGACCGTTGACTTCAATTCCATTTTTGTCTACTATTGATCTCATAATATGTTCGCTGTAAAGTGAAAACAAATCCGGTGACAGAACACAGCCTTGTCTGACTCCTTGTTTTATATATTGCAATTGTCCTGTTTGGTTGTTAATTCGTATAGCTGCTGTTTGTTGCCAGTACATGTTTTTTATGATTCGCAGATCCTTCCTTTATATAGAGGTTAGTACTTTTACTATATCAGAAGGGAGTTGGATCCTCTAGAGCAATGACGTCAGATTCTGGACAGCATGGGAGAGAGTTCAAAGCTTATCACATGAGGTGGGGATTTAAATCAAGAAAATTAACCCTGGTTTCTTCGTGGTGTCACGCTCACCTATCCTCTGGGTAGTCAGCTCCTACGTCTCTAGTTTTCTCTGAAAATGGGGAATAGCAGTAAGTCCCGAGTGTATTCGCACTCGTTAAAGAACATACGACGGATTGAAATGGAAAAGAGTAGACCAAAGAATTGTCACCACACAGACACAAATTGTACCAACAACAGAATTGAAGTGACTAATGAGAAGATTGAATATGACATCAAGTGACTAATAAGAATATTGAATATGACATGAAGTGACTAATAAGAATATTGAATATGAAATGAAGTGACTAATAAGAATATTTAACATGACATGAAGTGATTTATTAGAATATTGAACATGACATGAAGTGACTAATAATAAGAATATTGAATAAATGACATGAAGTGACTAATAATAGTGTTGAACATGACATGAAGTGACTAATAAGAATATTGAATATGACATGAAAAGGCTAATAAGATTGTTGAACATGACATGATGTGACTAATAAGAATATTGAACATGACATGATGTGACTAATGAAAATCTTGAATATGAAATGAAGTGACTAATAATGAATGGTGAATATAACACGAAGTGACTAATAAGAATCTTAAATACGACATGAAGTGACTTATAAGAATATTGAACATGACATGAAGAGAATAAATAAGAATGAGCAATTTAAGGTACAGAGCCGTGATAACTTCATTCTTCTTTTCTGCTTCTTAATCCCATGAACTCTTGTCGGATCATAGGGCACCAGTCAGAGAGCTCCACTGAATCAAACCTGGACAACTCTCGCCAGGACTTGCCAGCCTCTATCATTTCATCATGTATATGATGCGTCCCTATGTCCCCAATAGTCTGCCTCTTATTTGCTTGTCAGGTGGTGTCCTTGTTAATGCTTCATTTTTGGATCATATTAAAAAAAAAAATTGAAGCCTTTGAAATGTGGATTTACAGAAGAATAGGTGGAATTGGATGGAAAGAAAAGGAAACAAACGATGAAGTTTTAAAACAACTGAAAATAAAAAGAGAACTACTAAATACAATTAAGACAAGACAAATGAAATTTTTGGGAAACGTTAAAAGACACAACAGCCTACTAAAAGTAATATTGGAAGGGAAAATACAAGTAAAAGAGGCAGAGGCAGACCAAGACTAACATGGACGAGTAACATCAAAAGATGGACAAGTCAATCTATGACAACCTGCACCATCAAAGCAAGAAACAGAGTAGAATGGCGATCTATATATTTAAAAAAAAAACAGATCAGCAGCAGAGAATATCCCCTGGAGGGTATTGGCACTTACAATCAACGTGGACAGTGGAACATGTATCTCGCACTAACCCCAGTATTATTTTAAAACAATATTTACAATAGTTCTTGCATGACCTAAAAATCCCCTAATTCCGTATCTAAAAAAAACTGATACTCACTGATATATATTTGCTAATTTGTATATATAACCTCTTTTCATCTGTCTTTTTTTTTGTTTGTTTTGTTTTTGTTTTATCTCCTCCAAAAATCATAAAATTTAACTCTTGATTTATTCATTTTCAAAATAATGAGTGTGTTTTGCGCGTTATCCCCCGGATAGCATCTTTTTCTTCTTTTCTCTTCCTCACTGATACCTAAAAGGTGTCGTGTTTTATATCATTTGTCGTTATTGAGCTGCTCGAACTGTCTGAATTAGTGATTTTCCTTTGTTGTTACATGTCTCTGTCATTGCATCTATTCATCTTCTTCTGGGTCTTCCTCTTGGTCTGTTCCCATGCATTCTCGAGAAGAACGCCCTTGATGGTGATTGGTGAGGATTCATTCTGACCAGGTGGTCAAACCATTTAAGTTGTTGTTTTTGTTCTATATATTCTTGGCAGGGTTTTGTTCCTACCATTTTTCTTATGGATTCAGTTGGTATTCTATCTCTTCTTGTGATGTTTGTTACTTTTCTCAAGCATCGCATCTCACATGTATTGATCTTTCTTAAATGTGATTTAGAAAGGGTCCATGTTTGACTTTCATAGCACAAAGTTGGTATGAAAATGCTATTTATCATTTGTTGTTTAGCTGGCATAGAAATGTTTGGATGTCTTAGCAATGGTGAAAGCTGGTATGTGACAGCATTTGCTTTTTGTATTCTCATGTCAATTTCTCAGTCTAGTTTTCCATCTTCTGTGAACATTGTGCCAAATACTTGAATTCCTCTACTTGTTTTATTTCTTTATCTTTGATCTTAATGTTTAATTGGTGTCTTAATTTGCTTGTTCTCATGGTCTCTGTTTTTGCTGTCGGATAACATCGGAGTGATTTAATTTCTTAACCTCAGAACTCCACTCGACTCCAATCTGCTTGACTCCAATCTGCTTGACTCCAATCTGCTCGACTCCAATCTGCTCGACTCCAATCTGCTCGACTCCAATCTGCTCGACTCCAATCTGCTTGACTCCATCATCATCATCATTGAGTGCCCTCTCCGCATCGAAGGTTGGCTACCATGGAGCGCCATTCCACTCTGTCTCCTGCTTTTATGGTGCAGATTGCCATAGGCTGACTTGTCCATCTTTTGATGATACTCGTCCACGTTAGTCTTGGTCTGCCTCTGCCTCTTTTACCTTGTATTTTCCCTTCTAATATTGCTTGACTCCACTTCGCCATTTTAATATGGAAATCTGAAATGATGTTTCTCTTACACAAATCCAAAGTAATATATAAATGTGTACAATATATCAAGTATTATTTGCAAGGATCCCCTTCACAAAATACCAAATTGCACCACGACATTTGCTTGCCGTTGTATGTTTATCACGTACTTCATAAATGTCGCATCAAATCCTGGTGTTCTTAGTCTGTCGTAACCTTCACTAGTTCAAGGTCAGTTTTTGTCACAACAAGACATAAAAAAATGTATTAAAAAAAAACAGGTTAGTGAACGTAAATAATTTTTACGACCATTGCATAAGTATATAACATGATTTATTCTATTTAGAATTATATACATAAATATCATCTGGGTTCACGTCCTGTGCAGAACGTTGCACTCATCACAGCCCGTCTGAAATAATCTCTGTTCTAGCCCAATCTCCCACTTATTATTCCGGAAAGAATACAAAAGTGACGTTGTACTGACCATTAAAAAATACATGCAGATGATCATGAAAAAAAAAAAATATGGTCACTTACACAATTCATCATACACCTAAAAGTTTTGAAGAAACCTTACCACCTTTATCTCCTTAAATATTTAT
Organism: Megaustenia siamemsis; assembly: GCA_032433765.1. NCBI lineage: Eukaryota > Metazoa > Mollusca > Gastropoda > Stylommatophora > Ariophantidae > Megaustenia > Megaustenia siamemsis. The sequence continues at coordinate 37,480,248 of JAVIAB010000046.1, read as the reverse complement.
TCGTTTGCTGTGAGACCGAGGCCTTCCATAGCCAATAACAATTACAATAATAACAATCTCCTTAATATATGTTTGTTTCACATTTCGTTGATTGTGCATTCTGCTTCAATAAACAATATAGTCTGATCGTGTGTTTGTCCCCGTTAGCTTTCTTGAAAGTCTTTTGAGTGCCAACATCATGTCCATCATCAACCTTTTCATCGCAATCTGTCTTATGATTGTTTGGGCTAGTCTGTTATGTCATAAGTCCATTTGTTTAACTTTTCGTCTGACTCCTTATGATTGGTTTGGGTGAGTATGTGATTACAGTCCAATATTTTAACTTCTTGATTTACCCCTTATATTTGGTATGGGCCAGTCTGTTATGTCGTCAGTCCAATATTTTAACTTCTTGATTTATCCCTTATATTTTGTTTGGGCCGGTCTGTGATGTCATCAGTCCAATATTTTAACTTTTTGATTTATCCCTTATATTTTGTTTGGGCCGGTCTGTTATGTCATCAGTCCAATATTTTAAATTCTTGATTTACCCCTTATATTTGGTATGGGCCACTCTGTGATGTCATCAGTCCAATATTTTAACTTCTTGATTTATCCCTTATATTTTGTTTGGGCCGGTCTGTTATGTCATCAGTCCAATATTTTAACTTCTTGATTTACCCCTTATATTTTGTTTTGGCCAGTCTGTTATGTCGTCAGTCCAATATTTTAACTTCTTGATTTACCCCTTATATTTTGTTTGGGCCAGTCTGTTATGTCATCAGTCCAATATTTTAAATTCTTGATTTACCCCTTATATTTGGTATGGGCCACTCTGTGATGTCATCAGTCCAATATTTTAAATTCTTGATTTACCCCTTATACTTGGCATGGGCCACTCTGTGATGTCATCATACTAAGTGTTTCACTTCTCAATCGACCCACTCATGATTAGTTTGACCAGACAAATTAAACCTCTAGACACCTCCGTAAAAGTGAACGTTTTCCCCTACTTACCAAAGCTCAAACTTCGTGATGTTAACATTATTGCTGATGATTCTGCGATCATTAAAGTTTAGTGTTATTTATGTGATGTCGTGGATCATACGGTTACACTATATGTCCACTGCTTATATATTTTTTTTTAATTCTACATTTTTTTTCCATGTTCCGCAACCACATGATAATATTGCACACTAGTATCTACTCTGAAGATAAAAAAAAATATTGGTTGTTATAACTAACGATGTTATCGGTAAACAGCTTTCTACAACAAGCATTAATAACAAGATGTAACAATAATAGAGGAGGTAGTGGAGAACCATCGAAGAAACGAATAGGCGGAATGTCTGGAACTAAACAGAGAACGTGTGTGAGTTGAACCAAAAGACACCAGAAAGAACACTAATTTATCCTATACACTGAACGACATCTAAGATAGAGAAGAAAACAAGATATACATTGACATTTGGAGTGTCATGACAATATGACATACGACAAAACACCCAATATGAAAGATTAATGCCAAACATTTTCATAAGGGATATTTATTGCAGGCATATCGCAAAAAGGTGAATCCAAATTTGTAGAATATAAAATTACCTATTATTAAACACAATACACACATACGCACATCTGAGAGAGAGAGAGAGAGAGAGAGAGAGAGAGAGAGAGAGCGGATGTTCGAATGGATTAAAATTCATTGCCTCTCTCCAAACCAGGTGGGCTTGCATCCGAATCACCGTTGAGTCAAAATGTCTCCTTTTCTATGTGGGATGAAAGTGGTGACCCGACCTTGTGGCGACTACATTGATCTATTTAGTTTACTCTCCACCAACGCTTGCTAATACCAGAAGTTGATAAATAACGTACCGATAAGTGTTTCTGTGTTGATTGTTATAGGCCAAGTAAAGAGAAAACTATCTGAACATTGTTATAGGCCAAGTAAAGAGAAAACTATCTGAACATTGTTATAGGCAAAGTAAAGAGAAAACTATCTGAACATTGTTATAGGCCAAGTAAAGAGAAAACTATCTGAACATTGTTATAGGCCAAGTAAAGAGAAAACTATCAGAACATTGTTATAGGCAAAGTAAAGAGAAAACTATCTGAACATTGTTATAGGCAAAGTAAAGAGAAAACTATCAGAACAATGTTATAGGCAAAGTAAAGAGAAAACTATCTGAACATTGTTATAGGCAAAGTAAAGAGAAAACTATCTGAACATTGTTATAGGCCAAGTAAAGAGAAAACCTTCTGAACATTGTTATAGGCCAAGTAAAGAGAAAACTATCTGAACATTGCTATAGGCAAAGTAAAGAGAAAACTATCAGAACATTGTTATAGGCAAAGTAAAGAGAAAACTATCTGAACATTGTTATAGGCAGAGTAAAGAGAAAACTATCAGAACATTGTTCTAGGCAAAGTAAAGAGAAAACTATCAGAACATTGTTATAGGCCAAGTAAAGAGAAAACTATCAGAACATTGTTATAGGCCAAGTAAAGAGAAAACTATCTGAACATTGTTATAGGCAAAGTAAAGAGAAAACTATCAGAACATTGTTATAGGCAAAGTAAAGAGAAAACTATCAGAACATTGCTATAGGCAAAGTAAAGAGAAAACTATCTGAACATTGTTATAGGCAAAGTAAAGAGAAAACTACAAGAACATTGTTATAGGCCAAGTAAAGAGAAAACTATCAGAACATTGTTATAGGCAAAGTAAAGAGAAAACTATCAGAACATTGTTATAGGCCAAGTAAAGAGAAAACTATCTGAACATTGATATAGGCAAAGTAAAGAAAAAACTATCAGAACATTGTTATAGGCCAAGTAAAGAGAAAACTATAAGAACATTGTTATAGGCAAAGTAAAGAGAAAACTATCAGAACATTGTTATAGGCCAAGTAAAGAGAAAACTATCTGAACATTGTTATAGGCAAAGTAAAGAGAAAACTATCAGAACATTGCTATAGGCAAAGAGAAGAGAAAACTGTAAGAACATTGTTATAGGCAAAGTAAAGAGAAAACGAGAGAGTCTGGAGTCTGTAGAAATGTGGTTTTACAGAAGAATGTTGAGAGTACCATGGACAGCTAAGAAGAGTAATGAAAACGTTCTGAAAGAGGTCAAAGCAAAAAGAGAGCTAATTTCCAATATTAGGAAGAAATAATCATCATTTTTTTGACCATGTAATGAGAAGGGAACAGCTGGAATATATTGTAACAACTGGAAAAATCAAGGGACGAAGAGATAGAGGGAAACAAAGAGAAAAGATGCCAGACAGCTTAAGAGAATGGCTTGACAGAAGGTCAACAACAGAAATGATAAATAACTGTCGAGATCGAAAGTTGTGGAGAGACATGATCACCTACGTCGGCAGGCTTGGTACTTAATGATGAAACAGTAACCTATAAGAACATTGTTATGGGCAAAGTAAACACACAATTGTAAGAGAATTTAATAGACGAACATTACACATTTTAATACATGTCATTCTATGTTTATTATCGTAAGCTGTTGTCATCATCGTTGCTACCTCACCGGGACAAGATGGTATGGTGATGTCACCTGCCTCGAACTGACAAACGCTTTCTTCGAACTTATTAAAAATTGACGTCTAGAGGTGTTCGGAGCACAAGAAGTATACAACATAAATAAAGAAAGAATAACACAATGAACAACACTTTGTGATACATACCAGATGATGATGAATCTGACTGTGCACTTGGACAATTGAGGTCCCGTCCAGGCAAGGGCGGTAAGCCTGCGCTCATATCCGAATAAAACCCGCCATTGTGATAGGCCGGGGAATGCCCAGCCTGATACATATCCCCGTACAGTCCAGGGTGATAACGACCCATGCCGTTTAGACTTCCCAATGAAGATATCTGCATTTGTCTGCAATTGTTGAGATAGTCGCCGCTAGCGAAGGCGTTATAGGCAGCCGCTTTGCTGTTTATAGGGAACGAGGCTCCCAGCTGAAGGTTCGAGTAGGATGACATGGAGCAGCTGTTGTGGGGCATCAATGACTCATTGCCGTAATTCCCCCATCCGTTCTGGCCGGAAACTGCCAGAGCTGACCGAGCGGCTACAGATTCCTGTGCTCCTGGACTTGGGGACAGAATGCTGGACGCTGTGATGGCTGGGTATAGGGACAGACCAGCGGAGTGAGATAGGAAATTGCTGGGCGGTTCCATTCTCATAAGAGTCTGGTATGCGCTTGGATTGGAATCCAGGACTGGATGATGCTGTGTCTCACACAGAAAGAAAAAAATGTACACTAAACACCCGGCAACTCCTCAAACAGGGAAATAGTTTACGAGTTATCTCATTGACAATTCCTTATTCATCCAAGTGACGTAACGGAATTCATTTCAACAAATGTATGCAGTTCTACAATGTAGTCAGTGTTTGTTTTCTACTTATTTATTTAATATTTAGTCTTCGATACTACAACCTCAAGTAGAAATCTGATTTTTAAAAATCATACATTAAAAAGCATTACTCCTTAACCAAACTGCAATATTTATAAATGTTAAGGTAAAGTCTTGAAAAGAAAACTTAATATTCGTCGATGTGGAGGTATTTTAACTATTTCTATTCGAATATTTTGAATTGTGTTTACATATATCTTCACCGCATGATCTCATTAATTGCACATTTAACGTAGCAATAATCTACAAGGACATTAAGAGTCAATTAAACGGATTTATGTAGACAGAAAAAAGCTACTACTTCAAATTACAAAAATATTTACCAATTTTCTTTCTTTAAAGTTCAAGTAAAGATTCATCATAAAAGATGTAAATGACCTCTACCATGAAGTATGTTAATGACATTTAAAAAACATTCAAAAATGCAAAATTTAGCAATTACAATTTAAGTTGTGTTTTTATGCAAATTCGGACGAGTTGACATTTATTTTTTTGTTGGTAAATGTGCAAAATTAATTTGTGTTTGGAATTTCAAGTTTGAAAGTGTGTGTAAACTTGTGGTAAATACTAACACAATTTGATCAAATATATTTGGTTAACTCCAGTAGTGCTGATTTGCTGATGATGGAGTAGACGTGGGGTGGTTGATGGATGGTGTGCCAATCAATCACATCACAGGATGATTGTCGGCAACACTGGCTGTAATGTTTGATTGTAGATATCTGTAAGGAAGCACAAAACATATATATATATATATATATATATATATATATATATATTACATTACATTGACAATAATTTGTGGTGCTCATTAATATACTGGAATGACAAATAACTTTTTGTTTTATGTAGTTTAAACTAAATTAGACATACAAAACAGACAGATAAATTAGCGAAGATAATAACGGAGTGATACAATGAATGATAAAATATGTAGTCAATGAAAAAATAATGTTTAATCTGTCAAAGTTGATATAAGACAATTATTTCACAAAATTTTTTAGTCATTTCTGAGTGAAATATATAGTCAATGAAAAAATAGTATTTAATCTGTCAAAGATATGTAGGAGACTTTTTTCTCTTTCACTGATACCTAAAAGGTGTCGTGGTTTATATCATTTGTCGTTCTTGTGCTGCTCGAATTGTCTGAATTAGTGATTTTCCTTTTTTATTACATGTCTCTGTCACTGCATCTATCCATCTTCTTCTGGGTCTTCCTCTTGGTCTTTTTCCATGCATTCTCGAGAAGAACGCCCTTGATGGTGATAGGTGAGGATTCATTCTGACCAGGTGGCCAAACCATTTAAGTTGTTGTTGTTCTATATATTCTTGGCAGGGTTTTGTTCCTACCATTTTTCTTTTGGACTTCCGGTGTGTGACTGTGCTGGCAACACGACACAATTTTCGATGGGAGTCAAATTTAAGTTATAAGTGCCCGTAGAAAAAGAAATTCAAGCGTTCTTGTGCTATTTCAAATGGATTTTATATGTGATTTATATAGTTTGGGCGAATAGTAACGTACATCATTGTGCTATTTCGATATAACGAACACAAACGAAAATGTCAAAAATGTAGGAGACGATTATGTATAATTAACATAAGATATTTCTATAATAGTATATATATATTATTTTAAAACATGTGACTTGATGTAATTTACCAGTGAACCATATTGTTGGGTGTTAGTTGTTTTGCATATCATGCCAGCAGGTCTAGGTCTTTTTTGTCTACCATATTGTCTGCTGATTTGGGTTTATTTACGAGTTTATGTTTAATAAACATTAAACATTTTTGGATGAGTTTATGTCATGATTTGTACTAAACTTCAAAGTCATTTCGATGCGAAAGACATCGTGACAAAGGTGGTACAATGTTTAATTGATCACATGTTTGGATAAAATAAATACAGCAGGTATTGTATGAGTATATCTTTATATGCAAGGATGCCAAACCACAGTGTGAAAATATAAATGAACTACCTTTTGTTGACGACCACGACCTAACAGCTTTCTAAAAAACACAATTTCAACATCTGCTGTCGTTGAGTTAAGAAAGTAAAATAAAAATAATTAAAATAAGCACTGGAAAAAAGAAGTCACGTCAATAGGAAGGCAAAATAAGACGTAAAACATTATAGAACATCGGGTTATAAAAGGAGTAACAAACTCTAAATATCTGGGAACAGGATTCTATTAAGATAGTAAAATCGACAAAGAAATATAAATACGATGCATTAAACAAGTCACACACAATTTTGAAACAGCTATCCTCTATACTTGTGAGCCGCGATAGCTCAGTGATTAGTGCACTGGACTACAAGGGTTCACCCAGCCTTAAATGGGTACCGGATTTTTTTTCTGGAAAAGTAAAGCAGCACGGGTGTAATACCGACCACATTACCCCACAAATCATGTGCTGAAGGTCTGTAAAATATATTGTCACTAACGCCATATTTCCATATACGCCAGTTGGCGTAACGGCGTACTTTACTTTTTTTTTTAATATTCTCTAAACACAAATGAACTATCATCAATAGCCAGCAAAATTGGGCTTGAGGTCAATCATGAAAAGACTAAAGTCATGAAAAGTTTAATTCCAACAAGTGACAAAATATACATGGAAAACAAACCAGTAGAAGAGATCGATCACTTCATCTATCTTGGAAGTCACATTGATCGAGAAGGGGATACGAGCAAAGAAATTAGAATCAGACTGGCTAAAGCAGCAATGTCTTTCAGAAGCCTTGAAAAGTTGTGAAAATCAAAACTCATTAGCACAAACACAAAACTTAGGCTATTCAAATCAAATGTACTATCAACCCTTACGTATGCGTGTGAAAGCTGGAAAACAACAAGAGATATAGAAACAAAGTTGAACGCATTCGAAAATAAATGTCTAAGGAAAATACTTGGTATAGAATGGAACGAATTCAAAACAAACGAGGAAATTAGAGAAATCGCCAATCAACCACTAATATCTTCAGTAATAAAGAAAAGACGATGGTCATACGTTGGACATGTGATGAGAAGAGATAATAATCGAATAGCAAAGCAAGCCCTCATATGGGAAACAACAGGTAAAAGAAAAGAGGAAGACCCAGGGAGACACTGAGAAGAACATTGATGAGAGAGGCAAGAGCAGCAGGAATCGGCTCCCTCAATGAGATAGAACTGCTTGCACAGAACAGAGACAGATGGCGAGATTTGATAAAATATCTTTAAAAGAAAACTGCTAGAACAAAATTCATATAGGAGAAGGTGTATCTTGGTCTACGCCCTATGGGCCGGTTATGGCTCGAAAGGTCAATAGATTCTCTATACTTCAACACAAAGCAACACCCTATTGCTACCAAGAAACATCTTATACAAGTCATATTTGTTATAACATTGTGCAACCAGTTCCAAACATAGTCCCTTACGACTAAGCATGAAAGAAAGCTTGTCAAAACAGAGATGGGATGTCTGAGAAAAATGCGGTTAGAGTGACCAGAAAGGACATAATTTAAAAAAAAAATGATGTTATAAGAAAAAAGAGTGGGCATTGAACCAGTTAATTGAAAGCTACACACAGAAACAACAAATAACCTAGTTATAATAAGGAAAGAAAGTAATGCGATTTCTTACCATAAGAAGGAAAAAAAGTAAAGAGACCTGTCACACCAAATGGCGTATAGGGAATATGGTGTTAGTGACCATACATTTTACAGACCTTCCGTACATGGTTTTTGGGGTAATGTGGTCGATATTATGCCCGTGTCTCTTTACATTTTCTATAAAAGAATCCTGTACCCATCTAAGGCTGTGTGAATTCGAAAGCCATCGATCAGGATTGAACCCGATCTCTTGTCTTTTGTAGTCCAGTTCGCTAACCACTGAGCTATCTTCTTCTTCTTTCCTTTCTCATTTACCTTTCAGCGTCGAGGGGAGATATAATTTACGGTCTTTTGCTCTTCTGTTCGCCTCTGCTGTTATGTTTCCTAGTGCTTCTAATATTACATCCATCCATCTTTTTCGTGGTCTCCCATTGGGTCTGGTGTTCTCAGAACGTTTATTAAAGGCTCGTTGTATTGTGTTTTGATCTTTTTCCATTGTCACGTGTCCAAACCATTTTATCTGTTGTTTCTTTATATATTCTATGGCGGGGCTATTCCTAACTTTTTTTCTCAGTTCTTCATTTCTGATCTTGTCTCTCGGGCTGTTTCCAGTCATTCGTCTTACACATTTAATCGCGGTAGAGGTTATTTTTCTTATTGTTCGTGCATCTAGGGTCCAGGTCTGGCATTGGTAGCACAACGTTCATTTCTTCTTTAAGTTCAACTTCTTTATTTGTTATCCCGCATATATTGATCGTTGCTACTTTATATTTATCTATCTATCTCGATCTTCTGTGTATTTCTCTGAGCATAAAACATTTATCCCTTACCGACCTGCTGAGTCAATCGTAAGCTAAGGGCTTAACTTAAGAAAAACACAGGTTGGGGTTTAGTCCGGCTGATTTTTCCCCAACTGAGCTATCGTTGCTACCTATTTCCCTACCATATAAAGCATATATTATTAAGAGTGGAGAGTGCAGAAGCGCAAAAGACATACCCAGAGTAAGATGGACTGATGACATCAAGGAAGCGCTACAACAACATCAATTGACAATGAGTGAAGCTACCAAAAGTGCGAGACCCAGAACTTTGTATTCTCGATACCCGAACGGGTACAAGAGAAAGTGAAGAGGAAGAGAAGATATCTTTATAACTGCTATCGTTTATTGTGTGCTTTATTTTGTTTCTAGAGATCCAATGTTCTCTTAATTGTTTTCTTTGTTTCTTTTCTTAATCCCTACCGGATTATTTTTTTTCTTTTACGACCACTTCTCGATTTCACAGTAATGTCCCCTTAAATCAAACTTCAATTAGGTCCACATATACTACAGCAGTTATTCTCTGTTGTTGACAACAAACGTCCATCAATTAAGGAAATTATTAATTAATAAAGTGGGGCACACTTAATGATGTAACCATATCAATCAACAGAGTGCGCGGGAATACACAGGCCTGGCGACAAACATACAAATCGGTGCTAATACACACTGTTCCGAGCGTAGGGGAGACAATACGAATGGGGCAATTCATATGATGACGAACAATAAACAAAACATCGAGGTTATGAACAAGTGTAGAATTTATGTGAATAATTAACATATCCATTCTTTCTCTTCATCATTCTATAGCATGCGCATTTTTTTCCTTTTCTTAATTCTACCGTCTTTCATGTTCACTCATCCTTAGTTCCAGGCTCTTTCTGTCTATCTCTCTCACTCATGTTTTTTTTAAATATTTACTTTCAATAGCACCGTCTCCTCCCATCGGTCTGTATTACAACTTACTTTCTGTCTATCTCTATTTGTTTGTTTATTTACATTCACCCCACGAGTAAGGGCTCTTTTCCTGGACATCTTCCCATCGGCCCTTAAAGTGACTTTAAGTGGCCGTAGATGTGTTGTGATCTCGTTTACTTTCTACATCTCGGTCCAACTCATCCGTCTCTACGTCATTTTTGAATACCGGATTACCTTCCCCCGCAACACCTACGCATTTAGTCACACTAAAATGGCTAGTCTATTTCTAGAAACACTGAAAAGAGGTGGAGCAGACTCTGGATAGTACAGGTTCACCGATCCTGCCCCATGCAGTCAGCTATGAGTCGCTGATCTCGTTCAGCTCAGTTTCTGACAGGCACCTTTGCTCCTACTTTATATATGACACTTGCTCAATGTGAAACTGTTGCGCAATGGGCCGAAACACTTGCTCGACGGTAGTCTTCTTCTGATGATCAGATTGCCTCCCGCTGCGAATCTCTGTGTAGTTTCCTACCATATACACATATAGTGTGCATGTGTGTCCAAGGAACATTTTGGAGGGAAGAAGAAAGACAGAGAAAACCAGAATGGGAATATAGAAATAATTCATAGAATCTAAGAGAAGAGTTATGTAGGAAGTCTCAAACAGAAATAACGCTAACGAAATAGAGTGGTGTAGGGACATGACTGCCTACGCCAGCAGGTAGGGTACTTGATGATGCAGACAGCACCATGACGAGACAGTAAAGACAGTACCGTAAGACACTGATAATAAACAAGACGCAATCATTTAGTTTAAAATAGATAAATACAATCAACTTGCACAAAATCCTTAAGAGAATGAAACTGGAAGTTGTTTGTAAACATTTGGAATTTTCTCTAAATTTCTCAAAGAGCGTTCTTAAATTGAAGAAAAGTAAATTCATAAAGTAGTAATTTGAAGTTTTCCAGTGATTGTTATCAAGTTTAATGAGTACGTAGCCGCTAGCGAAATGAATCACCACATATAATTGTGCACAGTCAGCAAAAACCGTATTTTCAAGCAATCAATTAAATTCTTGTCAATCGATATTCAAAGCTACTGGTGTTGATATGTTTAGTTGTATGATTCACTCTACGATGAGCTGGCGATTGAGGTTCGAATTCAGCTCGCTTTAGTGGGATCACTCGAGTTTGCAAATAGCTCCTGTATTCCACCAAGGCGTCAGAAAAAAAAATAGGTAACAGAATTCATGATCTGGAAAGTTAACAGATTTTCTGGAAACTAACGGGCGTATTACAGATTATGACAAGGCGTTTGTTTAGACAGAGGTATGCTTTGGAAGTTACTGAGTCATTACGGAATCCCCATAAAGTCTATTAACTTGATGAAAACAATGCATGAAGGAATGAAATGTAGTGTGGTGCACAAAGGGCAGCTTATAGAAGAATGTGAAATAAGAATAGAAGTAAAGCAGGGGTACCTTCTATATCCATTTCTCATTCTGTTGATCACAGATTGAATTATAAAAATAACATAGAACAACAGAAATGGAATCAAGTGGTTAATGACCAAGCATCTTGATGACTTAAAATGTTGCTGATGACATAGCTCTCCTACCACATAATCATCAACTGATGCAAGATAAAATGAGCATACTTAATGATGGAGTAAAACATAAGAGACAGAAAATAAACAGCGCTAAGAACAAAAATATGAGAATTGATGCAGATGGCAATAATCAAATAACAATAGGAGAAATACCTCTGCTAGACGTACAACCTTACATATATCTTGGCAGTAATATCGACAAAGAAAGAAGAACAGAGAAACATTTTTCAGACAGTTATTTATCATTTCTGTTGTTGATCTTCTGCCAAGCCATTCTCTTAAGTTGTCTGGTATATTTTCTCCTTCCTTCCCTCTATCTCTTCGTCCCTCAATTTTCCCAGTTGTCCCAATATATTCCAGCTGTTCCCTTCTCATTGCAGGACCAAAAAATGATGATTGTTTCTTCCCAATTTTGAAAATTAGTTATCCTTTTACTTTGGCCTCTTTTAGAACGTTTTCATTTTACTCTTTTTAGCTGTCCATGGTATTCTCAATATTCTTCTCGTAGTTAATTGGGTATGTCTAATAGGTTACTTCCCGTGAGACATAAAATATATCACAGGACAACCTGTACCTAAACTCTATCACTCTATCTCTCTCTGTCTAACTCTCTCTCTCTCTCTCTCTCTCTCTCTCTCTCTCTCTCTCTCTCACACACACATGCATGTTCTTTGCTGTAAATAACTGTTATCTCACATTTCTATTTCAGACCTCTTCAAATCCTCGATATCCCTGTTTAGATTAGCCAGAATACCTGCAGTTTTACCTGTCGATGTGGCCACCAGAAGAAGCCGAGAGCAGTCATGCATCCACTAATGTCCCTAGTGATGTTCAATATATCCATTGCTATACTGTACTTTGCATTTTTATATTCTCTCATGTTTTTATTTATTTTCCTTTCCACATTATCTCTGTCTCATTCCATACTCAATCTCCCACGGTCTCTCACTCCTTTCTATATCTTTTTCTTAACTTCACTCTCTCTATACTTCGCCTCATATCTCTTTGGTCCTCTCTCTCTCTCTTCTTTTTCTATCTCTGATTCCTTACAGGTTTGTCCTTGTCTCGTCTTCCTCTGATTTATTCGTTGTTATAACTGCACTGCACTGTTCAAAATTAAAGGACTCAATCATAATAGTAAAAAGACAGAAGTAATGGTTGCATCAAAGAAAATAACTTCACCACAAGGAACAATTAAGACAAATGGAACAATATTAAAACAGGTAATTGAATTTCAATGTATGGGAACATTGTTAACCTGAGATGGCAGATGCACAACAGAGATGAAATGCAGAATGGCTCAGGCAAAATCAGCTTTCCAAAAAATGAGGAAGATACTGTGCAATCCATTTTTGACAATGGAAACGAGAAAACATGCTCTTAAATGTTATGTATTCCCAGTCTTAACATATGGATTTGAATGATGGACAATAGGACAACCGACAAGAAAACCAGTGGAGGCTGTAAAAACGTGGTTTTACAGAAGAATATTGAGAATGGCATGGACAGCTAAGAAGAGTAATTAAAACGTTCCGAAAGAGGTCAAATCAAAGAGAGCTAATTTTTAATATTAGGAATAAACAATCAGCATTTTTGGCCATGTAATGAGAAGAGAACAACTGGAATATAATGTAACAACTGGGGAATTTGAGAGACGAATAAATAGAGGGAATCAGAGAGAAATGGTATCAGACAGCTTAAGAGAATGGCCTGGCAGAAGATCAACAACAGAAATGTTAAATAATTTTCTAGATCGAAAGTTGTGGAGAGACATGATCACCTACACCGTCAGGCATGGTACCTGACGATGTTCAACCCAAGTTAACAACCATAGTCGAGTTACAACGAAGCACATAGCGCTTTACGATGAATGATGATATCGTATGACAGGGAACAGTTGGCCGTGTTCACTTTCTATGCGGTTTCGCCTTATGTCTTTTGGCGTATGCTGAGACTGCTATGATGGGGACTACAGCTACCTTTCTTTTTTTTGGGAAATGAGTTAGTAATTCGGATGACTCCACTGGCACAGGCGGTTGAGCAATTATGGATTTTAATTCGTTTGCAGTGATACCGGGGCCTTCCATAACCAAATAACCAAACCAAACATAGCGCTTTACAATGTTCAAATACACTACCTTAAAATGTTCAACTTTTGAATAAACTCTGTAAATTATCTTCACTAACTTCTTTACCTTTCCGATAGTTGATTTTCCCCCCACATCTCCCCCCTACCGCTAGAAAACAGAAAAATAGAAGCGCCGCAAGGTAACGATTAGAATGCGATTGAAAACTGTTTGAGATTAAACCATAAAAATGTCATTTTGGCTGGTGGCAAATGTTTGACATGCTCTAGACTTGCCTTTTTCCGTGTGATTCAGACTGTCATTATTTTATCATCATCACTATCCTGTGCCATGTCTGATAGTAATGAGGTCCATTCACATGAGAACTTAATAAAAAACTAAATCTTTTGTATTTGAAACAATTAAAACAATTCATTGTATAGCTTAGCTTGGGCACAATTACTGCAAGCAACCAATCTGAAAAGAATTATTTGTTATAGTCTCCGTATTCTTGTCCTACCTATCCTCATTAATGTTCTCCTTCTTCTTGTCCTACATATCCTCATTAATGTTGTCCTTCTTCTTGTCCTACATATCCTCATTAATGTTCTCCTTCTTCTTGTCCTACATATCCTCATTAATGTTGTCCTTCTTCTTGTCCTACATATCCTCATTAATGTTCTCCTTCTTCTTGTCCTACCTATTCTCATTAATGTTCTCCTTCTTCTTGTCCTACATATCCTCATTAATGTCCTCCTTCTTCTTGTCCTACAGATCCACCTTGATGTTCTCCTTCTTCTTGTCCTACATATCCTCATTAATGTTCTCCTTCTTCTTGTCCTACATATCCTCATTAATGTTCTCCTTCTTTTTGTCCTACCTATCATCCTTAATGTTCTCCTTCTTCTTGTCCCACCTATCATACTTAATGATCTCCTTCTTCTTGTCCTACCATTTCCTCATTAATGTTCTCCTTCTTCTTGTTCTACATATCCTCATTAATGATCTCCTTCTTCTTGTCCTACCTTTCATCCTTAATGCTCTCCTTCTTCTTGTCCTACCTATCATCCTTAATGTTCTCCTTCTTCTTGTCCTACCTATCATCCTTAATGTTCTCCTTCTTTTTGTCCTACCCATCCTCATTAATGTTCTCCTTCTTCTTGTCCTACCTATCCTCATTAATATTCGCCTTCATCTTGTCCTACCTATCCTCATTAATGTTCTCCTTCTTCTTGTCCTACCCATCCTCATTAATGTTCTCCTTCTTCTTATCCTACATATCCTCATTAATGTTCTCCTTCTTCTTGTCCTACCGATCCTCATTAATGTTCTCCTGCTTCTTGTCCTAGCCCATCCCATTTAATGTTATCCATCTTCTTGTCCTACCTATCCTCATTAATGTTTTCCTTCTTCTTTTCTTACCTATCCTCATTAATGTTCTCCTTCTTCTTATCCTACCTATCCTCATTAATGTTCTACTTCTTCTTATCCTACCTATCCTCATTAATGTTCACCATCTTCTTATCCTACCTATCCTCATTAATGTTCTCCTTCTTCTTTTCTTACCTATCCTCATTAATGTTCTCTTTCTTCTTTTCCTACCTATCCTCCTTAACGTTCTCCTTCCTCTTGTCCTACCTATCCTCATTAATGTTCTCCTTCTTCTTTTCCTTCCTATCCTCATTAATGTTCTCCTTCTTCTTTTCCTACCTATCCTCATTAATGTTCTC
Organism: Megaustenia siamemsis; assembly: GCA_032433765.1. Taxonomy (NCBI): domain Eukaryota; kingdom Metazoa; phylum Mollusca; class Gastropoda; order Stylommatophora; family Ariophantidae; genus Megaustenia; species Megaustenia siamemsis. The sequence continues at coordinate 37,465,099 of JAVIAB010000046.1, read as the reverse complement.
CTTCTTCTTGTCCTACAGATCCTCCCTAATGTTCTCCTTCTTGTACGTCGTCCTCTTGTCGTCGCATTTCTCATCCTCTTCTTTTTTTAACTTCGCTTTCTTCTTTGTTGTTTGTCTTGTTCTCCTTTCACTTTCTCTTTCTTCTTTCTCTTCCTTTTCCTCTTGCGCACTTTCACGATGACTACTCTTCATCGTCCGTCATCAAGTGAACGTCACTTGGCGTAGATACGTCATTGTGTAAGTTGCGCATGTAAAGTATAATGTCGTGTGTCTTCGGCCCAACATATCCGACTTAAAGAAGGCATTTTTTTTTATATCTAGTTATGGTGGATGCAGAAACAGATCAACTAATCTGACTAACCGATCACAGTTGAAGAGGGAAGGTAACACAGTACCAGAAAATGATTCGCTGAAGTCGGATATATTGGGTTGAATGGTGTATATACCACAGGTTGTCAACATGGACACAGAAAAATATAATAATTAGAACACCGGAGACAGAACATTATATGTTATAACACCTATATCTTTACTTTTTTCCCTTTCACTCCCCCCTCCCCTCCCGCTGACCTTTACCCTTTCTTGCGTATTTAAAAGGAACATGTAGAGGTATGTGTGTGTGTGTGTGTGTGTGTGTGTGTGTGTGTGTGTGTAAAGGGGGGGGGGTGGATGTACCATAAGTTACTACTAGAGATTGAACAGCCGAGTGGCCAACACAAATGCAGGAAAGAGAAGGGAAATGGATGGAAGGAAGGAGGATGGACGGAAGGAAGGAAGGAGGGAGGGAGGAAGGAAGGAAGGAAGGAAGGAAGGAAGGAAGGAAGGAAGGAAGGAAGGAAGGAAGGAAGGAAGGAAGGAAGGAAGGAAGGAAGGAAGGAAGGAAGGAAGGAAGGAAGGAAGGAGGAAGGAAGGTGGGAGGGAGGAAGGAGGGGAGGAAGGTGGGAAGGATGGAAGGAGGGGAGAGGAAGGAAAGAAAGAAAGGGAGGGAGGAAGGAAGGAAGGAAGGAAGTTAAGGAAGGGAATGAAGGAAGGAAGGAAGGAAGGAAGGAAGGAAGGAAGGAAGGAAGGAAGGAAGGAAGGAAGGAAGGAAGGAAGGAAGGAAGGAAGGAAGGAAGGAAGGAAGGAAGGAAGGAAGGAAGGAAGGAAGGAAGGAAGGAAGGAAGGAAGGAAGGAAGGAAGGAAGGAAGGAAGGAAGGATGGATGGATGGAAGGAAGGAAGGACTTTTTGAATCTTCTCTGCGTGTATCTCTCTCTTTCTCATCTCTCACAACTCTTCATTCAAAAACATTTGCTAGACACACATAGTAAACATCTTACTGTGAATATCAATAACCAGGTATGATCTTGTGTCTCTTCTAGACACCAGGACGGACAGGTGAGATAAAATGCTACTCAAATTTACAGGGTAAACGGGTATTGGAAATGACAAGGCAACTCGACGTATCGTACGGGAGGTCTTCTTCAATGACATCAATGAAGTAAATATTTAGAGATAAAGTAGAACCCATACACATCTATTTGAGACTGTACACTAAGACAAAACTTAGAAGAGAAAAGACTCATGAAAAAGGATGGAAAATCATGTGGATCAATGGGCCTGACTTGTTCATTATGTGATCGTGAGTGACATTGGTAGAATTAGCCACGAGAGAAGCTGTTCGACAAAGAAAAAATCCTTAAAAAAAAAAATACACAATAGTCTCCACAAGACCGTCTGACAAGACGAAAAGGGCCATATATATGTCTCTTGCTTTGATGGTGCAGGTTGTCATAGGCTGATTTCTCCATATTTTATGTGTGTATATATATATATAAGTACACCTGTCACGCCAAGTGGCGTATAGGGAATATGGTGTTAGTGACCATACATTTTACAGACATGACTTTTGGGGTAATGTGGTCGGTATTACGCCCGTGCCGCTTTACTTTCCCAGAAACAAAAACCCGGTACTCATTAAAGGCTGGATGAACTGGCAGCCGTCGATTTGGATAGAACCCTACCTCTTGTCCTTTGTAGTCCAGTTCCCTAACCACTGAGCTATACATATATATATATATATATATATATATATATATATATATATATATATATATATATATATCCGCAACGAAGGTTGGCTACCATGAAGCGCCATTCTGCTCTGTCACTTGCTTTGATGGTACAGGTTGTGCTGGTCAGGCTGATTTGCCCATCTTTTATGTGTGTGTATATATATACACACACATCTAAACATCCTTGACATCAAATCAAGCCTAAAAGCGTAAGCTCACGTTTATTTGAACATATATCTTTGCTGTATTAATCTACTTCTGTATGGTAATCGACGTGTGTGACTTAGAGCTCCCGACTAAGATTGTTTTTAAATATACGAGGAATGTATAAATTCTGGTATGTTATACACTTGTGAAACGCAACATTTATCGGCTACTATATATCTATTTTCGTTACCTTCCTCACACCCCCCCCTCTCTCTCTCTCTCTCTCTCTCTCTCTCTCTCGCTGCTCACACACACACATCATCGCAGATTGAATCCTGTCTAACACACCTTTACACTGATTCTATCAATAAACCACATCAGATGCACATAACATAAACAGCCACAACAGAATAAGCGCTCAAACGTTGTTGATGCAATTTAAAAAGACAAAAAATAAAAGTAATAAAAAAGAGTTGATCACAAAGTAAAAGTAATACATCATAAACTTACCTCAAATTAGTAGAAACTATTTCCTAAGATTTGTGAATTATTCCTTTTTTTTCCTTTCTTCTTTTTTTTTTTTTCCTTTTTTTTCTCTTTTGTTTCGCTTGAAGTATTTTGTTTACATATGCAATGTCGTTTCTTGTATAAATGTTACTGTTTGCTTTCGTTACTTGTTCTATTAATTTAATAATGTTTTAGTTAGATGTTTCTGGTAAATAGATGTGCAGAGGGAAAAAAATAAGAAGATGGGCAACAAGAGAATTACGACCTTAAATTACTATTACTATTACTATTACTTTTACTATTACTATTACTATTACTATTTTGATTCATGACAAAAAAAAGACAGAGGTAATGGTAACAACAAAGAAAAAGACATCACATCAGTGCAAAATAAAGACAAGTGGAACAATATTAAAACAGGTAAATGAATTTAAATATTTGGGAACTTTGTTAACCTCAGACGGAAGATGTACAAAAGAGGTGAGATGCAGAATGGCTCAGGCAAAAGCAGCTTTCCAAAAAATGAGGAAATAAATTGCAAACTATGCAATCTATTTTTGACAATAGAAACAAAAAAAGTGTTCTTAAATGTTATGTAGAGCGTGTCTTAACATATGGTTGCGAATCATGGACAATAGGACAACAGACAAGAAAATCACTGGAATCTGTAGAAATGTGGTTTTACAGAAGAATGCCGAGAGTACCATGGACAGCTAAGAAGAGTATTGAAGATGTTATGAGAGAGGTCAAAGCAAAAAGAGAACTAATTTCCAATATTAGGAAGAAACAATCATCATTTTTTGGCCATGTAATGAGAAGAGAACAACCGGAATATATTGTAACAACTGGAAAAATTGAGGGAAGAAAAGATAGAGGTAAGCAAAGAGAAAAAATAACAGACAGCTTAAGAGAATGGTTTGGCAGAAGGTCAACAACAGAAATGATAAAAAGCTGCCGAGATCGAAAGTTGTGGAGAGACATGATCACCTACGCCAGTAGGCACGGTACTTGATGATGATTACTATTTAATATACTACTTTAAAATGCAACTAATACTGTTACATCCAACTCTGTGTGTGTATATATACATATACTATGAATATATATAAATATACGTATATTACTGCTGTGAGTACTGACTTCTTTATTCTTGATCCTTCCCGCGCCGTGACGTCATATAGGGCTTGTATTGTTTGTCGCCAATCATCTCTATTCTGGACGAGATGTTCAATCTTATCTAATGAGTCTATGCCTGCTAACTTTGCTTCTCTTATAAGTGTTCTTTTTAGTTGTCTCTTTATGTCTTCCTATTTTTCTGGATGCTGATGTTTCCCATAGAAGAACATGTTTTGCAATTCTCTTGTTGTCTCTTCTCAGTACATGTCCAACATATGTCCATCTTCTTTCCTTAATTGTAGATGGTACCATCGGTTGCATTGCCATTTCTCTTCTTTTTTTTCAATATTAATCTTGAATTCATTCTAATGTGCGTACACAGAGCATTTTACTTAGTCATTTGTACACCAAAGGTGTCGTTCTGTTCTCAATTTTTTTTTTTTTTGTGATGATTCCCATTTCACATGCATAGGTAAGTGTTAATAATACGTTTGAGTTGAATATTCAAAATTTGGTTTGTCTATTATGACCACTTCAAACTACTCTTGGTACAACACAAATAATATATTTATATTACTATTGATCGTAGTGTATAAATTTAACCTTTTATTAACATTACAATACTGCAAATTTGCATCGCTTCTGATATTGATAACACTACTATTGCAAACTATTACTGATGCAATTATATCTGCTGCTGCTACTGCTACTGCTACTGTTACTGCTAATTTTACTGTTACTGCTACTGTAACTGCTACTTTTACTGTTGCTGCTACTGTTACTGCTACTGCTACTGTAACTGTTACTGCTACTGTTACTGTTACTGCTACTTTTACTGTTGCTGCTACTGTTGCTGCTACTGTTGCTGCTACTGTTACTGCTACTGATATTGTAACTGTTACTGCTACTGTTACTGTTACTGCTACTTTTACTGTTACTACTATTGTAACTGTTACTGCTACTGTTACTGTTACTGCTACTTTTACTGTTGCTGCTACTGTTACTGCTACTGCTACTGCTACTGTAACTGTTACTGCTACTGCTATTGCTACTGTTACTACTACTGCTACTGCTACTGTAACTGTTACTGCTATTGCTACTGTTACTGCTACTGTTACTGCTGCTGTTACTGCTGCTGTTACTGCTACTGTTACTGCTACTGTTACTGCTACTGTTACTGTTATTGCTACTGCTACTGTTACTGCTACTGTTACTGCTACTGTTACTGTTATTGCTACTGCTACTGTTACTGCTAATGTTATTGCTACTGTTACTGTTACTGTTACTGCTACTTTTACTGTTACTGCTGCTGTTACTGCTACTGTTACCGTTACTGCTACTGTTACTGCTACTGTTACGCCTATTGCTACTGTTACTGCTACTGTTACTGCTACTGTTACTGCTACTCTTACTGCTACTGTTACTGCTACTGTTACTTCTACTCTTACTGCTACTGTTACTGCTACTGTTACTGCTATTGCTACTGTTACTGCTACTGTTACTGTTACTCTTACTGCTACTCCTACTGCTACTCTTACTGCTACTGTTACTGCTACTCTTCCTGCTACTATTACTGCTACTCCTACTGCTACTGTTACTGCTACTTTTACTCTTGCTACTCCTGTTACTGTTACTGTTGCTGTTACTGTTACTGCTAATGTTACTGTTATTATGCTACTGCTACTAGTATTATAATTTATATCAATTTATACTATCACAGTTGCAACTATTATAGCAGTAAACGACCAGGCTATCTCTGGTTATCTATTATCCTTTCGAGCCGAAGACGGCACATAGGGCAGAACCACAATCTCAAAAAAACAGAAATCTTGCGTGCCAAAATGGCACATATTGCAGAGGTCACTGCTTCTAAAACTTATGGCTCTGTTTCCATAGCAATACTTTTTACAATGACAGCTTGGCAAGCCATCGATCAACCTCCTTAGATGCCTCTTACGACATGCCTGGAAGGACACAGTGTCAATATTCTTTACTTTCCTCATAATGAAGCCCCTGTAGCACACAGGAAAACGACCAGTACTACGTGCAATATTACTTTATAGCACTAATGACACTGTTAGTACTACAACTCCATCTACTACCACTATTTCTACTAATACTACTACTATTTTTGTTAGTACCTCTACAAATTTATACCAGTAAATTTACTACTACTATTACTCTAAAATACCAATACTACTATCACTATTTATACCACTTTGTAACACATATCACTAACTACTAACACGTTGTTGTAAAGGCTAAAACTGTTACTTCCAACGTAACTATTTATATCACAATTGCTTTCATTATTTTAAATTAAAACTGATATTACTACTGCCACTATAATTTCCAACATAAAAAAACAAACAAAAGAAACTCACTATCACACATATTACGCATATATTTACTGACAGGCATATCGGGAAACCACTTAAGAAAATCCAATAAATGTATTATTTTTTAACTATAAATTTTGTAAGAATAATATAGAAAGCTTTTTTTAAAAGGTGGCTGTAATTAATAACATCATTTTTTGTAAAGAAATAATTAGGGGGCTGACAGACTAATAATGCTGTTTATGAAACTGGGCAAAAAATACTTGGAGCCTTGATAATATCAGGAATAAATCAGTATTGTCTAGGTCACAGTGGCTTCCTTAATTTCCCAGTTATTGGTTGTGTCACGTGACGTGATCTTTCGTGCTTAGATGGGAGTGTGTGAGGAACTGTGGGTTTGGGTGAGGAATTGTAGGTTTGTGTGTGATTGTGTTTGTCAGTGCGTGGAAAGGAGGGCGTGGCAGAGAAGTTAATGATAGACTTTGATGGACAGAACGATCTACAAAAAAGAATGAGAGGAAGAAAGAGAGGAATTGATGGTGAGGGGGAATGAGGGCAGAGAGGAAGGACGCATTTTAGAGAGTGAGGGAATGAAGAATAGATAGGGAATGAAGGAGGAAAGGAAAGAAGGAATGAGGGAATGAAGAGAGTGAGGGAAGGAAGAATGAATGGGGAATGAATAAAGGATGGAAGGAAGGAATGAAAGAAGAAAGGAGGGAAAGAAGGAAGGGAGGAAGAAAGGAAGGAAATAAGTAAGGAAGGAAGGAATGAAGAGATTAAGGGAAGGAAGGATGGGGAATGAAGGAGAGACGGAAGGAAGGAAGGAAGGAAGGAAGGAAGGAAGGAAGGAAGGAAGGAAGGAAGGAAGGAAGGAAGGAAGGAAGGAAGGAAGGAAGAAAGGAAGAAAGGAAGGAAATAAGGAAGGAAGGAAGGAAGGAAGGAAGGAAGGAAGGAAGGAAGGAAGGAAGGAAGGAAGGAAGGAAGGAAGGAAGGAAGGAAGGAAGGAAGGAAGGAAGGAAGGAAGGAAGAAGGAAGGAAGGAAGGAAGGAAGGAAGGAAGGAAGGAAGGAAGGAAGGAAGGAAGGAAGGAAGGACTCTTACCTGTCTGTTTTAATGAAGATGAGATAAATGCATGGGTTTACTTTGATAAATGAGAGAACTGTTATTGAGGTGTATTTGGGGAAGGAATTGTGTAGCAAAATGTGTACTAAGAGCATAACCAGCGAGAGACAGGAGTACAATACAGTAGACCTATGAGTTAACATTATAACCTGACCCGCAACGTGACGGAAATTACCAACAACGGAAGTTACGTTCTTTCTTATTATCGCCTTTTGTAGAATATTATCTTGAACGGGGTTAAGTAAAAATATTAGATATAAAATAGATAAAATACTATGCTGGTCCGCGAGTAGAGCTGCAGATTACGTATAAAGTAACAGTGTTTTGAAGAAGAAAAATTATAACACTGCCTACAACATATGGGTATTATGGTGTTGGTGTTTATATGTTTCAATGACCATCAGGATATTAATGGGTTATGTGGTTAGTTCACGCCAGGACGTCTAATTTTCTCCAGAAATAGTACGTACACGGTGCCTATTTTGATAAGGTGACTTCAAACTGAAGCAGAAAGGCAAAATTGTGTACATTTAAATAATTTAACACACACCCAAGTTATCAGTACACCATGTACACTAACTACTTCGATACTTAAGATTTTTTTGTCAAAATAGAGAGCTAATATAATATTTTCTTGACTGCAAGAAAGAAAGAAAGAAAGAAAGAAAGAAAGAAAGAAAGAAAGAAAGAAAGAAAGAAAGAAAGAAAGACTGCTCCCTTTATGTTAACACATAAACAAACTGAAAAATAAAATATTTAAATAAGCTGAAAGCAGGAAAATGAACACTAGAACAGAGAAACATCACGTTGTAACTCACACAATGAACACTAGAACAGAGAAACATCACTTTGTACCTCACAAAATGAACACTAGAACAGAGAAACATCACGTTGTAACTCACAAAATGAACACTAGAACAAAGAAACATCACGTTGTACCTCTCACAATGAACACTAGAACAGAGAAACATCACGTTGTACCTCTCACAATGAACACTAGAACAGAGAAACATCACGTTGTACCTCACAAAATGAACATTAGAACAGAGAAACATCACGTTGTACCTCACAAAATGAACATTAGAACAGAGAAACATCACGTTGCACCTCACAAAATGAACACTAGAACAGAGAAACATCACATTGTACCTCACACAATGAACACTAGAACAGAGAAACATCACGTTGCACCTCCCACAATGAACACTAGAACAGAAAAACATCACGTTGCACCTCCCACAATGAACACTAGAACAGAAAAACATCACGTTGCACCTCCCACAATGAACGTAACATCTTTGACTAATCAACCAAAGATGTGAGAAAACTATGAGGTAGAGTAATAACTAACACTCAAATAGACTGAACAAAAACAAATAGCGAACTAGCAAGAATAATGATCAAAACCTTCTATAATAAACTATTTGAAACAATGAAACAGGAGGCCTTATAAAGCGATGCTTAGCGGAAACAAACGATATGAATACAAATTTATTTCGTAAATGCATGGTCAATTATCCATGTTTTCAGAGCCGATAAATATGGCTTCGACTGCACGAGAGCGAACAAATTAATCAATGACTGACTATTATGTATTAGTTTTAATATCGCACATATTTTAGATGAAGATGTTCGTGTATTTGTTTTGTCTTAGTAGCTCTTGTTAGAGAAATCGCCAATCAACCACTAATATCTTCAGTAATAAAGAAAAGACGATGGTCATACGTTGGACATGTGATGAGAAGAGATAATAACCGAATAGCAAAGCAAGCCCTCATATGGGAAACAACAGGTAAAAGAAAAAGAGGAAGACCCAGGGATACACTGAGAAGAACATTGATGAGAGAGGCAAGAGCAGCAGGATTCGGCTCCCTCAATGAGATAGAACTGCTTGCACAGAACAGAGACAGATGGCGAGATTTGATAAAATATCTTTAAAAGAAAACTGCTAGAACAAAAATTCAGATAGGAGGTGTATCTTGGTCTACGCCCTATGGGCCGGCTACGGCTCGAAAGGTCAATAGGTAGACTTGCTCTTGTCCACCATTATAGGCTTGCGTTGATGGTTTTAATAACAGCACAGGTAAGGACAAGACTATGTACATGAGCTATTACTTCAGATTTGTACAAATTGAATACAAGTTATCAAAGATATGATATGTTCTTTCGTTCATTGTATTCTTCATAAAAACAGATCAATGAGTTCAACTTGTAACAAAGTTACAGGTAAACAACGTTCCAAAAGCATGAATTACAATTTAATATTTCAGCAATAGTAGAGGAATAGGAAGACTTTGCCCGAGAGATGGACAAGCTAAGCACCCTGTTGGAGACAAATATCAATAAATGAATATTATTATAGAGGAAAACTTCCCAGGCGACAATCAGCGAATCAATTCAGAGAAAGAGGTATGTTTACAGCACTCGGAAAAAATGACAAATAATCAACAACAGAAAACATGTTCATCATCATCAAGTACCGGGCCTGCTGGCGTAGGTGATCATGTCTCTCCACAATTTTCGATCTCGACAGTTATTTATCATTTCTGTTGTTGACCTTCTGCCAAGCCATTCTCTTAAGCTGTCTGGTATTTTTCTCTTTACTATTCTCTATCACTTCGTCCCGCAATTTTCCCAGTTGTTACAATATATTCTAGTTGTTCTTTTCTCATTACATGGCCAAATGATGACTGTTGTTTCCTAATATTGGAAATTAGCTCTATTTTTGCTTTGGCCTCTTTCAGAACGTTTTCATTACTCTTCTTAGCTGTCCATTGTATTGTCAACATTATTCTGTAAAACCACATTTCTACAGCCTCCAGTGATTTTCTTGTTTGTAGTCCTATTGTCCATGATTCACATCCATATGTTAAGACACGCTCTATATAACATTTAAGAACTCTTTTTCATGTTTTTATTGTAAAAAAAAATAATAGTGAAAGAAAGCAAAAATAAAGGACTCAGCCTTAATAGGAAAAAAACAGAGGTAATTGTAACAACAAAGAAAAAGACATCACCTCAGTACAAAATAAAGACAAGTGGAACAATATTAAAACAGGTAAATGAATTTAAATATTTTGGAACTTTGTTAACCTCAGACGGAAGATGTACAAAAGAGGTGAGATGCAGAATGGCTCAGGCAAAAGCAACTTTCCAAAAAATGGGGAATATACTATGCAATCCATTTCTGACAATAGAAACAAGAAAAAGAGTTCTTAAATGTTATGTCCAAGGTAGCTGTAGTTCCGAACTGTCTCCAGGTCTATTCCTTCAATGTTGATATCCATTTGTAGGTTTTGAGTATTTTCTTTGTTTATGATCATAGTTTTAGTCTTTGATATTCATATCTAGTCCATATTTTTTGCTTGTCATGTTTATTTCATTAAGTAATTGTTGTAGATCTTTAGGATTTTCTGCTAGTAGTACAGTATCGTCAGCATATCTTAGGTTATTGATTATCTTTCCATTAATTTCTGGGCCTGGCATCTCTATGATGTTTTTAAAGATTTGCTCAGTGTAAAAAAACATAAAACTTTGTTTTTTTTCTGCTGTTGATTATTTGTCATTTTTACCGAGTGCTGTATACATTCCTCTTCCTCTGAATTGATTCAAAGCACCATGTTTAAGGTTAACCACAGAACAGCGTCCAAGAACATTCTAATTTCCCTCGATGCTGACAGGGAAAAATGACAAGAACATCGGAAGAACAATTAATTCTAATATCTGGGAATGATACTAATTTCAAATCGTCGATTGGATCTTATTTTTCTTTAATATTTTCCCTCTTTGGTTTTACTTACTGTTGTTCGTTTCCTTCCTTCCCATCTCTAGTTTCCATTTCTCTTGTCAAATTCTGTGTTCTTACGCATCTCAATTCTGTTTTCATGATTTTTTCGTTCAACGTGTATAAAGATAATTAATTAATTTTCCCGTTTGGGGCGAGGTGGAGTAGGATGTTCATTTTCTGATGTCACCCGATCTCATTATTTTAAATTCAGGAGCGTGAAGGAGAGGTAGTCAAAAAAAGAGATGGGAAGATAACATCAACGAATGGACAGACAGCAGCTTCACAGAGCTCCAAAAATGACTGAAGATAGAGGGAATTAGAGAAGGTTTATGAGTCCGTCAGTGGCGTCCCACCAACTATCTGGGAGTATGGGGTGAAGAAGATGATGAAGATTTATATCAACGAATTGCTAGACAGAAAACAATCTAAGGAAATCAATTCAGACATATCATATTGTTAGGATCATTAAGGTAGCAAAGAAAGGAGACATACACAAATATATATAACTAGAAGAAAGGCGGAAAGTGAGATGAAGAAGATGATGAAGATGAAGAAGATATTGAGTAATCTTACGAAGATGTCACACAACCATAAAACTTGGTATAAATGTAATAGCAGCTTTACTAAAAGGAAAGCAGTGCAAAATAATAAACGTTTCGAACTAAAAACTTTCGTCAGTATTACAAAATAAAAAATAACAAATAACTACGTGCAGAACGATTACATAGATATTCTTCTGTTACATTATTATTATGCTTTCTGTAAACATGCCCAAGAAGACTTGGGCAACGTTTCCTAGAGACCAATCATGTACAAGACGATGAAATAAAGGACAAAGAAGAATAATAAAAAAAATATATTTCTTTCTTTATGATACGGAACAGAGCATGGCTTAGTTAAATGGTATCTGACCAAAAAGATTGACAGACTAAGAAAAGTCTTAACGACCAAAAAAGAATGCATACTTTGTAGAAGAAATAATGCATTTAAATTGTAAATCAGAGATATAGATTGAACTGAATTGATACATGCAGCCTTGACTTATGTAAATAATTGAATTTTGCCCGGGGTATGTCTAGACTGCCGGGTTAAATAAACTTAACTTAACTTAACATTTGGTTTCATGGCGCCTTTAAACATAATGCAGTCGAAACTACAAATAAAGACCTATCGATGTTAACATATCAGCAACAAAGTTTTCATTTCTATAATTATTTTCCAAGTTTTTTTTTTTTCAGCCGGAGCGGTCTGGAATGCGTTCAGTAAACCTTTATAGCATCAAGAATCCTGAAAGACACATATTACAAGCAATTATAAGCTATAGCTTGTTTCATAACTCGTGCCCAACTTAAAAAATCGATAGCTTTTTAACCGCTTGTTGTAAGATATTCAAAATTTGCATGTAAAGTTATAATGATTAGAACCCAACAGGGAATTAATTTCATTAAAAAAAAACATTTGGTTATTATTGTTGCTTATTTGATTTATATAAATTTATAACGACCCATTGATGTAGTCAAAACTTAATGTTTACAGTATTTTAAACTAAAAATAGCGAGTACAAATCCATACAAGGTAGAATTGACGTATTTGCACGCTTTCCCCGAGTTTTTTGTTGTTGACACAATTAGACACTTGTAAAATACGCGAGAAATTGTGTGTTCCATTTCCGTTCATTCATAGGTGAAAACGTGGAACAATAACATTTATCATGAGTCTTAAAATGAAATTCTGCAGGTTACAAAACATCGCAATAAAAATGTATGACTATTTTTGCAAAGAGGCTAAACGAGGAAGATTATTTCATTCTTTAAAAAACCCTGAGAATAGGACAAGACACATTTTGGATTTATCTAAACGGTCATTTAATCGCTGGATTCAAGCACGTGACCGTCAATGTTCAAAATATACAAAATCACAAGGAAGAGCAAAAATGTTGGATAATTTCGACAGTGAACTTATTAGAAGTGAAATTCGCAAAATGTTGGGTATGAATGAAACTGTTACAATAAGAAAATTAAAAATTTCGCTGAAAAAGAACAACAGTATTGAAATATCAAAGTCTACATTATGGAGGAATGTGAGAGCTGCAGGCTTTACATTCAGAAAGTATTCCAATGGACGAAACATCATCTGTGAGAAGCCACATATAGTAGTCATGAGAAGCAAGTACTTACGTGAAGTAAAAGAGGTGCGCAAGCAAGGTTATGATATTGTGTACTTGGATGAAACATGGATCAATGCTCACCACACTAACCAAAGGGAATGGCAGTCATCAGATGGAAAGATTAAGAGATTAATACCTAGCAGCAAAGGACAGCGCTTGATAATTGCTCATGCAGGTAGTCGACAACATGGACTAATACAGAATGCAGAGCTCATTTTTCTTTCAAAATCCATAGACAATCGGGATTATCACTCTGAGATGAATGGTCACATATTTAGACATTGGATTGAAAATTCTGTTCGCCCATCACTAGATCGACCATCTTGCCTAATAATGGACAATGCAGCGTACCACAACATTGTTGCACTTGAAGATAAAGTCCAGACGTCATCCAGTACAAAAGATGCTATTAAGATATGGCTCACAAAGGAGCACATACAATTTAATAACATGTACTTAAAACCTGAATTACTATCTCTAGTAAAGCAAAAACAAAGGACAAAGATTTTTCAAATAGATAAGATTATCCAAGAGCACGGTCATATAAGTTTGAGGCTGCCACCTTACCATGCTCATTTAAATCCAATAGAACTAATCTGGGCAAAATTAAAAGGACAAGTGGCAGATGAAAATACAACATTCAAAATATGCGATGTAAAGACTCTTGCTAATCTCGCTTTATTAAATATAGACAAAGATTATTGAGCTAAATGTGAAGACCACGTTTTAAAACAGGAAGAGGAATATTGGAAAAATGATGGTTTGTGGAATGTTCAACCCCAAACAGTTATTAATCTTTTAGACTCGTCTGATTCAGAATGAAAGTATATAGTCCCCACAATGTTGGCCCCTATATTACCTTAAATTAGTTCAACAAACGGTCCTTTTCAGGACCACACAACTATGAACATTGGACATACCGGTATACCTTGATATTATCGTCCGTTCTCGAACTGAGAAGACAATAATTCTCCTGGTGTTTTGCCTTAATCAGTTATTTCCCCATTACGGCCACGCCTTTACCTAGTGAAAATTAATCATAGACCAGCAACTACGGTAATTTCTATTATTTAGGGGTTCACAATTTACAATTTTGACAAACATCAAAGAAATTCGCCGCTTTAAGAAAACTGCAGCTGCAAGATATTTGTTAAATATACATTTAAAGGGTCTTTTGCATTCTCATACCATTTGGGAAATTTCAACAGTATTTAACAAACGGTTTTTGAGCAATAGCGTTTTGAAGTTGGGCAAGTGATTTGAAACGAGCTATAGAAAAGTCTCGAGTTTACACCCTCATGTTACGACCGCTGACAGTGACCATTCAACTATAGGTAGAGCAACACTCCACAGTCCGGGAGTATTATGGTTTTCTTATTTTATTGAATATAATAATAATCATCATCAAGTGTCATGCCTGGTGGCATAGGTGATCATGTCTCTCCACAACTTTCGATCTCTACAGTTTTTTTTATCACATTTCCGTTGTCACTTTCTGCCAAGCCATTCTGTTAAGCTGTTTGGTATCTTTTCTCTTTGCCACCCTCTATCTTTTCCTCCCTCAATTTTCCCAGTTGTTACAATATATTCCAGTTGTTCTCTTCTCATTACATGGCCAAAAAATGATTATTATTTCTTCCTAATATTGGAAATAAGCTCTCTTTTTGCTTTGACCTCTTTCATAACATTTTCATTACTCTTCTTAGCTGTCCATGGTATTCTCAACATTTTTCTGTAAAACCACATTTCTACAGACTCCAGTGATTTTCTTGTCTGTTGTTCTATTGTCCACGATTCACATCCATATGTTAATACTGGCTCTACATAACATTTAAGAACTCATTTTCTTGTTTCTATTGTCAAAAATGGATTGCACAGTATCTTACTTATTTTTCGGAAAGCCATATACATTTTGGCTGAATGGTTAGTGTGCTTGCTTCCTGACCAATATGGTCCGCATCCGATCCCCAACAGTGGCGGATTTTTTTTCCGACTGACAAGGCTCCAGGGTTCACCACGCCTCTAAAAATTGGTACCAGAGATTTATCTGGGAAGTAAAGGCGGCCTGGCGTGATACCAACCACATCACCCAAAGATGTGCCGTGGTCATAGAAAAATATGGGCACCAACACCATATTCCCCATAGGCCAAGCAAGGCGTGAAGGGAACCGTTCACATATTAATTTAAAGAAACATATTCATATAGAGGCTGAAAGTGAAGAATTTAGTCAACAGAAAATACAAGACTCAAGGACGTGAGGAATGGAATAATGCAAACAAATCGAGGCTATATATAAACGTGCTTGAGTAATTCAACCGCCAGGACTGTCATTTTATTTCAAGCAGAATCAATCAGGGAACAAACTAAGGACAAAACAGCTTTCAAGCAGCGACTATCGAAGATCGATTGTAGTCTGAACAGATCACAGTTGTTTATTATTAATACTTTAGTTGATTTGTTCATTTTTTTTTCTTTCGCCAGCTTTTACCTCTGACGAAGTCAATACAGACTAAGAATTGAGTTTTGCTTGTTAATCCATTTTTTCCTTGGCAGCCTTGTGCACAGGGGTCCCTCGCCGCACAGGCATATAACTCCGAATTCGGATTTTTCCGTCGATGAGTAATTGACGTTTTAAGCCAGGCCTCGCTGCTGAGACCAGGGATGGTTGCCGCAGAGAGAAAGCATAAATAAAAATCCCAACTGGTGCAGCCGGGATTTGAACCCACAACCTCTCTGTCTCGATGCCGGCGTCTTTCCTCGAGACCAACCAGTCTTCCGATTTGTTCATTTGTGTTTTTCCAAGAAGATTAAAGGCACATGCTCTTGTAACCAACACAGAACGTGGAGCCGTCAGTTGCTGGACACTGCGGGATTTGCTGATGAGGGGATCTGAGTATCTATGGAGTGCAATGATCATGACAGACAAGTAACTCAAGAACTGCATAAGTCAATGCTTTTTCTGTTACATATTCAAAATAATTAGAAGATATGCCTTAACATTTTGAAACTTCTGTAGTAAAAAAGAAATGAATATTGCATTTATCGACAGCTTCAGATTTGTCAAATTTTGAACTTTTTATTTACGAGCATTAACTACTAATTACACGTGGATATTTACTTTGGGCTTCCGGTCAATATGGCAGGTAGGCGACAGTAACTGTTGAGGCTCTGTTTGAAAAGTGTCCCTTGTTGTAGTTTCCTCATATTCCAAGTCCGGCTTGCTGCCGGAGCTACTGAGTTTATTGCTCTGTGCGGACAGTGAACTGTATATTTCATCCGGATCGTGTTTCGATATTTCGAATGATCACGATGAATGATGATATCGTATGACGAAAGACAGTTTGGCGGTATTCACTTTCTGTGCGGTTATGCCTTATGCCTTTTGGCGTGTGTTGTAACTGCTTTGTTGGGGACTGCAGCTGCATTTTTTTACCCTTCAATGCGATGAGATGTTGATTCGGATGATTCCACTGGCGCGGGCAGTTGAGCAATTAAGGATTTTAATTCGTTTGCAATGATACCCAGGCCTTCGACTAAATATTAGCTACAACTACTATTTACTTTGGCTAAAAATGTTACGTTTTGTGTGTGCTGTCACAAATTGAAACCACTTTAATAGAAAATCAAGTTTAAGAACGAGGAGAATGTTCCTAGGGTAAGCATTTTGTCGTCTTTGAATGCCGCACAATTTTGAAGTTTATAAAAAAATTCCAGTTTGAGATGAAATCAAACAAATGTGAGATGGAAAAGGGAAACATAGAGACTATAACATTATCTATCTATCTATATATTGTCCTTTCGAGCCGAAGACGGCACATAGGGCAGAACCACAATCTCAAAAACAGAAACCTTGCGTGCCAAAATGGCACATATTGTGGAGATCACTGCTCTAAAATATGTGGCGCTGTTTCCATAACAATACTTTTTACAATAATAGCTTGCCAAGCCATCGATCAACCTCCTTAGTCGCCTCTTACGACATGCCTGGAAGGTCACAGTGTCACTATTCTTTACTTCCCTCATAATGAGGCCCCGGTAACACACATGAATAACATTATATATAAGCAAAAACGTGATGATTTGTATACTTTCAAAATGCAAGTCAATTAATTCTGAAGAAATAAACAAAATTGTTTGAGAATTAGACAGTTAAGATTATTTTCTGAGGAACACGCGGATGAAGTCGGCAGATGGCTCTGAGGGTAGCAGGGAAACTCTAGAAGTGCGGAGTAGACAGCACAAAGAGCGGCGAAACACCCAGAGCGTTCCGGGACATTCTTCACATGTTTTCGTTGTCTCTGCTTCGACTTGTCACGAGTTTATCATCCGCCATGCATTTTTGCTTCTTATGGAAGCGAATTATGGACAGTAGACAAACGAATGAAAAGACACTTAGAGGCTAAAGAGATATGATTTTTCAGAAGAATGTTGAAAGTTCCCTGTGTAGCTAAAAAGACCAATGAGGAAATTCTCAAAGAGGCCAACACAAAAAGGGAACTTCTAAGAAACATCATAAAGAAACAATCAACATTTTTCGGGCATATCATGAGAAGAGAAAAGATGGGAAACTTTAGAACAAGTGGCAAAATATAGGGAAAGAGAGATAGCGGACGACAAAAAAACAAAATACTGGATAGCTTTGTGTCATGGCATGGAAAACAGTCAACAACAGAATTGATACGATGCACTGTAGATAGACCTTCCAACGTCTAGACTTGATCTACGTCACATTGGTGCTGTTCATGGCCGTTGTTGGAATTCCTTGACACAAGTTATTTCCATGTTACTTATCAATGTAAACTACTTCGTCAACCGCAGTTTAATCTCTTTACGGAATTTGCAGAGTGTTTTGTTCGTCCTAGGCTGCTTTTACTAGAGTAATCACAAATCGAAAGGGGGCGAAATTGTGTGTACGACATTTTTGTGTGTGTACATCATCGTAATGGTTCATCGTACATCCCTTAAGTCTAGACCGGCCGTATGCTAATCTTACGGTCTGTTGTTTGATGTGCGACGAGTTTAATCTGACGATTAACTGTGTGTCTATATGTTCGGAATTGGAGTCAACAACGATGGCCTAACATCACCAAGCGCTCTACATTTTTTTAAAAATTATGACGATCATCATTTTCAAGAGGACGTGAACTACCGGTATATGGTGGATAGGCGGCGGGAACAATTGAAGGCTATGCATGAAAAGTGTTCCTTGTTGCAGTTTCCTCATATTCCAAGTCCGGCTTGTTGCAGGAGCTACTGAGTTATTTGCTCTGTGCACACCGTGAGTTGTGTGTCTCATCCGTTTTGATCATGTTTTGATATTCCAATTGCTTTCGATGAATGATGATATCGTATGACAGGGAAAAGTTGGCTGTGTTCACTTTCTGCGTGGTTTCGCCTTATGTCTTTTGGCGTGTGCTGAGACTGCTATGATGGGGACTACAGTTACCTTTCTTTTGTTGGGAGATGAGATTCGGATGATTACGCTGGCACGGGCAGTTGAGGAATTATGGATTTTAATTCGTTTGCAGTGATACCGGGGCCTTCCATAACCAAATAACAAAATAACAGTAGATAGAAGATTGTGGAAGGACATCATCGCATAC
Organism: Megaustenia siamemsis; assembly: GCA_032433765.1. Taxonomy (NCBI): domain Eukaryota; kingdom Metazoa; phylum Mollusca; class Gastropoda; order Stylommatophora; family Ariophantidae; genus Megaustenia; species Megaustenia siamemsis. The sequence goes on along the minus strand of JAVIAB010000046.1, from coordinate 37,446,259 downwards.
GCCAACCAGTATGGCACATGATGATTATGATACAAGAACAACAGTATATTTCTTGCAGGTGATGAAAACTAAGTGTTTGACCAAAAAAAAAACAAATATTTTAATAAAAATGGTTTGTCGTCGCTCAGTTAATTTTAATAAAACATTTCTGTTATAATAATGATGACACAACATTAGTAATAATAAATATTATATTAACAACAGACTTCTCACTGGAGAGATTAAGCGATGTGTAATGGTAGGTCACACAAGAATGAACAACAAAGTGTTTGCTTCGCTTCAATTGTCCTATTCTATCACCTGTGTAGTCAGACGGGACCATAACAACGGCGAGTGGAGCAAAATGATATAAGAAGAATTTAGCTTATTTTTAGAGGTCATGTGCACCCAAAGCCAGTCCTGGTCCCTAGATGCAAAACAATAAGAAAAAATAATAACCACAACTGAGATGAAATGTGTTAGACGAATGACAGGAAACAGCCCGAGAGACAAGATCAGAAATGAAGAACTGAGAAAAAGCTAGGAATAACCCCCGCCATAGAATATATGAAGACACAACAAATAAAGTGGTTTGGCTAAGTGGCATGGCAGAATGATGAAAACAACAACACAACGAGCACTCGACAAATGTTGCGTGAACACCAGACCCAGGGATCGACCACGAAAAAGATGGATTGACGGAAAATTAGAAGCACTAGGAAACATAACAGCAGTAAAGACGAACAGAAGAGCAAAAGACAAATTGTATCTACTCTCGACTCTGAAATTCAAGTGAGGAAGGAAATAAGAAGAAGAAGAAGAAGTTAGAAGTCACTGTGGGAAGTTGTGGCGAAAGGGTCTTCGTCAGTGGTACGGAGTACGTGTGTCCCAGCTGAAACCATCCTCGGTGCTGTCACAAGTGTAGCGGGAGCGGAGCGTGCTTCATACTGTACTGGGGAACACTGTGAGAAGATGTGGGCACTATGGAGTGGTCCGTTGTTGATGATAATGATTGATCGACTGAACAAAGATGAACTAGACCTCTTTGAGAATGACAGTCTTGAGCGTAGGAAGAACTTGTGTAGCTGGCTTTGGCGCTTTTGCTGTGATTTCAGCCTTTTTTCCCCTCATTCTTCTCCTTCTACTTTTCAGCTCCATGTGGAGCATAGGTCTTCAACAAACACTTTCCATGCCGTTCTGTTTCTTGCCATTCTTTTAATATCTTTCCATGTCTTCATCTTTCCATGTCTTCATCTTTCCATGTCTTCATCTTTCCATGTCTTCATCTTTCCATGTCTTCATCTTTTAATATCCCCATCATCTTCATCTTTGCTTCCATCTGTCTTCTCTAAGAATTCATTGATCCTCCGCTTTGTCTTTTTCCTTGGGGTTTCCAATAGGAATTCCAAAGGCATGTTGTGTAATACTCTCAGTTGGCTTCCATAGTGTGTGTCCTATCCAGCGCCATCGTCTTCGCTGTATCTCTTTATCCACTGGTATTTGACTGGTACATTTCCATAATTCTGTGTTAGTGATTTTGTCCTGCCATTTCCATCCTTTAATCCTGCGTAAGCATCCACTAATGGAAGTCTGTATCTTCATGATTGTCATTTTAGTTGTCCTCCATGTTTCACAGCCATATAATAGTACTGACTTAACATTGGAGTTGAACATTTTTATTTTATTGTTTAACCTAATTTATCTGGACTTACATGTTTCCCAGTGCAACAATTGCTTCTTTTGCTTTTGATATCCTTATTTTGGTATCATTTTCTGTTCCTCCCTCTTTGTTTATATTACTGTCAATATATATATATATATATATATATATATATATATATATATATATATATATATATATATATATATATATATACATTTAAGATTGTACATATAGTAGAGGTATTTATCTTATTTTATTTGGTTATTGCCAACTGCATTAATTCTCATAATTTTGGTCTTATCTCTATTTATTTTCAGTCCCATCTGTTGTGATCTCTCATCAAGTATGCTCATTTTATCTTGCATCTGTTGATGGTTGTGTGATAAGAGAGCTATGCCATCAACATATCTACATTTATATATTTCCTTATTCATTTTTGTTCTATCAACTTCGGTTCAAAAACTGATATAACTAGCATTGAAGCTCTAGCTCTCATAATCCTATATCGTGCATATTTCTCAATTTCACCTTAAACGTTCTGCCTGTTTTGTTCTAAATTATCTGCACGCTTGTCTTCCTAAAAGTCCACGCAAATGTTCAGAATGTAGTTTTGTATGTTGTGGAAGTATCTCCGGAGTGACTTTCATTTACCGTTGATTCGGATAACTCCCTAACGGTGTCCTTGACATCTAGATATACTTGCCCTTGGTATCTCCCTGTCTTGAACTTTCTGGAATGCCTGCAGATTCTCGTTACCTTCCGATTAATTCGTAATCCAGTCCCGTGCATACTGGCCTAGGTGATCGTCTCTCTGCTCAATCTCTACAATTGTTTAACGTTTCTGTTTCTTTTCTGTTTTCTACAAACCAACAGTTTATTACGAAACTTCAGTACAAGACCATGTAGCTCTCAGCAAAGTGAAGCGTATTCTACAGTGTGCACAACCTCCCACTATTCCTGCCTTGAGCTACTAGTGCCAGTTTGAGACTATCACTAGCAGTGTCAGTTTAAGACTATCACTAGCAGTGTCAGTTTAAGACTATCACTAGCAGTGTCAGTTTAAGACGATCACTAGCAGTGCCAGTTTAAGACGATCACTAGCAGTGCCAGTTTGAGACGATCACTAGCAGTGCCAGTTTAAGACGATCACTAGCAGTGCCAGTTTAAGACTATCACTAGCAGTGTCGGTTTAAGACTATCACTAGCAGTGTCAGTTTAAGACGATCACTAGCAGTGCCAGTTTAAGACGATCACTAGCAGTGCCAGTTTGAGACGATCACTAGCAGTGCCAGTTTAAGACGATCACTAGCAGTGCCAGTTTAAGACTATCACTAGCAGTGTCAGTTTAAGACTATCACTAGCAGTGTCAGTTTAAGACGATCACTAGCAGTGCCAGTTTAAGACGATCACTAGCAGTGCCAGTTTGAGACGATCACTAGCAGTGGCAATTTAAGACGATCACTAGAAGTGCCAGTTTGAGACGATCACTAGCAGTGCCAGTTTAAGACGATCACTAGCAGTGCCAGTTTGAGACGATCACTAGCAGTGTCAGTTTGAGACTATCACTAGCAGCGTCAGTTTGAGACTATCACTAGCAGTGTCAGTTTAAGACTATCACTAGCAGTGCCAGTTTGAGACTATCACTAGCAGTGCCAGTTTAAGACGATCACTAGCAGTGTCAGTTTAAGACTATCACTAGCAGTGCCAGTTTGAGACTATCACTAGCAGTGCCAGTTTAAGACTATCACTAGCAGTGCCAGTTTAAGACTATCACTAGCAGTGTCAGTTTAAGACTATCACTAGCAGTGCCAGTTTGAGACTATCACTAGCAGTGCCAGTTTAAGACTATCACTAGCAGTGTCAGTTTAAGACGATCACTAGTAGTGTCAGTTTGAGACTATCACTAGCAGTGCCAGTTTAAGACTATCACTAGCAGTGTCAGTTTAAGACGATCACTAGCAGTGCCAGTTTGAGACTATCAATAGCAGTGCCAGTTTGAGACGATCACTAGCAGTGCCAGTTTGAGACGATCACTAGCAGTGTCAGTTTGAGACGATCACTTGCAGTGCCAGTTTGAGACTATCACTAGCAGTGCCAGTTTGAGACGATCACTAGCAGTGTCAGTTTGAGACGATCACTAGCAGTGTCAGTTTAAGACTATAACTAGCAGTGCCAGTTTAAGACTATCACTAGCAGTGTCAGTTTAAGACTATCACTAGCAGTGTCAGTTTGAGACGATCACTAGCAGTGCCAGTTTGAGACGATCACTAGCAGTGCCAGTTTGAGACGATCACTTGCAGTGTCAGTTTGAGACGATCACTAGCAGTGCCAGTTTGAGACGATCACTAGCAGTGCCAGTTTGAGACGATCACTAGCAGTGCCAGTTTAAGACGATCACTAGCAGTGTCAGTTTGAGACGATCACTAGCAGTGCCAGTTTAAGACGATCACTAGCAGTGTCAGTTTAAGACTATCACTAGCAGTGCCAGTTTAAGACGATCACTTGCAGTGCCAGTTTGAGACGATCACTTGCAGTGCCAGTTTGAGACGATCACTAGCAGTGCCAGTTTGAGACGATCACTAGCAGTGCCAGTTTGAGACGATCACTAGCAGTGTCAGTTTAAGACGATCACTAGCAGTGTCAGTTTGAGACGATCACTAGCAGTGCCAGTTTGAGACGATCACTAGCAGTGCCAGTTTAAGACGATCACTAGCAGTGTCAGTTTAAGACTATCACTAGCAGTGCCAGTTTAAGACGATCACTTGCAGTGCCAGTTTGAGACGATCACTAGCAGTGCCAGTTTGAGACGATCACTAGCAGTGCCAGTTTGAGACTATCACTAGCAGTGCCAGTTTGAGACGATCACTAGCAGTGCCAGTTTGAGACGATCACTAGCAGTGCCAGTTTAAGACGATCACTTGCAGTGCCAGTTTGAGACGATCACTTGCAGTGCCAGTTTGAGACGATCACTTGCAGTGCCAGTTTAAGACGATCACTAGCAGTGCCAGTTTAAGACGATCACTTGCAGTGCCAGTTTAAGACGATCACTTGCAGTGCCAGTTTAAGACGATCACTTGCAGTGCCAGTTTAAGACGATCACTTGCAGTGCCAGTTTAAGACGATCACTTGCAGTGCCAGTTTAAGACGATCACTTGCAGTGCCAGTTTGAGACGATCACTTGCAGTGCCAGTTTAAGACTATCACTTGCAGTGCCAGTTTAAGACTATCACTAGCAGTGCCAGTTTAAGACGATCACTTGCAGTGCCAGTTTAAGACGATCACTTGCAGTGCCAGTTTAAGACGATCACTAGCAGTGCCAGTTTAAGACGATCACTAGCAGTGCCAGTTTAAGACGATCACTAGCAGTGCCAGTTTAAGACGATCACTTGCAGTGCCAGTTTAAGACGATCACTAGCAGTGCCAGTTTAAGACGATCACTAGCAGTGCCAGTTTAAGACGATCACTTGCAGTGCCAGTTTAAGACGATCACTAGCAGTGCCAGTTTGAGACGATCACTAGCAGTGCCAGTTTAAGACGATCACTAGCAGTGCCAGTTTAAGACTATCACTAGCAGTGCCAGTTTAAGACTATCACTTGCAGTGCCAGTTTGAGACGATCACTAGCAGTGCCAGTTTAAGACGATCACTAGCAGTGTCAGTTTAAGACTATCACTAGCAGTGCCAGTTTAAGACGATCACTTGCAGTGCCAGTTTGAGACGATCACTTGCAGTGACCAATAGAGAATGAATCAGAAATTATATCGCATGAGAGAGACCGGTCACTGAGTCATTTCTGAGCTGCAGACAGAGACAACAAGTGAATCAGTTTGAATTAGTTTCTGCAAGGAGTGGCAATAAATTCAAATACAAAACAAAATATATATAACAAGAAGAGGTTAGAAGACGAGCTAGTGGTGGACCCAGAGTAAAATGTGCTGACAGCATCCTAGAAACATAACAACATCAATTGACAACTGAGGCTGCAGGAAAGGCAAAAAAACTAGAACTTTGTATCTACCTCGACAACTGAAGGGGTGTAAGAGGAAGTGAAAAGAAAGAAAGACAGATTGACAGACAGACATACAGACAGACAGAAAGAAGAAAGGAAAAAGACAGAAAGAAAGAGAAAGAAAAAAGAAAGAAAGAAAGCTAAAGAGAGAGAGAGAGAGAGAGAGAGAGGGAGGGAGAGAAAAGAAAGAAAGAAAGAAAGAAAGAAAGAAAGAAAGAAAGAAAGAAAGAAAGAAAGAAAGAAAGAAAGAAAGAAAGAAAGAAAGAAAGAAAGCTAAAGAAAGATACGGTCTAATGAAAAAAATCCCAAAATTGCACTATAACACATCTTCACCAGCTTCTATTTTCTTTTGTAGCTCTGTTCTAAGTCTCCTTATTTCACTAGCCTATAGACACACGTATGTAACAAGAGTGCGCTTTAGAGTCAAGAGTGATGTTCTTATCTTCCCAAAGATATAAAATATAATTTACACACACATTATGTGTAATCACAATACACTAATAAAAGCACAAATAATATGGTGATGAATGCTCGTTTGAGCCAGATGTGCGTTTTGGTATTATTAATTAAAGACTAGATGTTACCATAGGATCAGGCGCGACGGATGTGGTCTAAGCGACTGGCTAGCAATATCTGCTATGTAATATGATGCATCTTCGCGTGAGTGACTAGCATCAATTCTGGAATCTCAAATCATATATGCCAGCGTAATTACCCAATATTCAACGGTAATATTATTGACCTGTATGAAATTACTGTTATAAAATGCATTTTTCTTCTAATTTATTCCCCTCTGCTTGTACTTATCCTACATTATAGCAAGTAGTTCGAGTTATATTTTACGCGTTCATCTGCCGAATCGGTCGGCTAGAGTCAAATGTAGAGTCATCGCTGAGCAGACAGAGTGGAGCTTGCCCTGTAACAAACGTGTTCTTTGAGAATGGATATTGAGGCGGTTACTGTAGCTCTTTGCTGGATTTTAAAAGCTAAATTCAAATGAATGTGGCAATTATTGTGACAGATTGTGAGTAAATGCATCCAGTAGTCCCGGACCGGTGTCTCCGGCATAATTCCATGGAGATAAAAGCTTCAAACGGTAAAATACTCGAATGGATGTGTTCTCATGGTCACGGATGAGCACGTGACAATGGACGTGGTGATAGGTTGGCCCCCGAGTTCGTCAGAGGTGGGGAAGATAAATGTACGCAAGGGAGTGGGAAGGATAGATGTACACAAGGTGGTGGGGAGGATAGATGTACACAAAGTGATGGTGAGGATAGATGTACACAAGGTGGTGGGGTGGATAGACATAAACAAGATTGGGGTAGGATAGATGTACACAAAGTGGTGGGGAGGATAGATGTACACAAGGTGGTGGGGTGGATAGACATAAGCAATATTGTGGTAGGATAGATGTACTCAAAGTGATGGTGAGGATAGATGTACACAAGGTGGTGGGGAGGATAGATGTACACAAAGTGATGGTGAGGATAGATGTACACAAGGTGGTGGGTGGATAGACATAAGCAATATTGTGGTAGGATAGATGTACACAAAGTGATGGTGAGGATAGATGTACACAAGGTGGTGGGGTGGATAGACATAAGCAAGATTGGTGTAGGATAGATGTACACAAAGTGGTGGGGAGGATAGATGTACACAAGAGGGCAGGGAGGATAGACATAAGCAAGAATGGAGGAGTATAGATGCACATAAGGTGGTGGAAAGGATAGACATAAAGAAGAGTGGAGGGGAGGATAGATGTACGAAGGGAGGTGGGGAGGGTAGATGTACACAGGGAGGTGGGGAGGGTACAAAGGTGGTGGGAAAGATAAATGTACACATAGGGGTGGGGTGATGTATATACAAAAGGGGCGGGGCAGAATAGATATTCACAAGGAGTGAAAGAGTGGGTAGAATGGATATTTACAATGGAGTGAGGAAGATAGATATCCTCAGGGAGTTTGGGGGAATAGACATACACAAGGGGAATGTTTTAATAAAAGTCTTCACCGATTTTATGATTGAAAACAAAACTAGCAACGACAACCTGCTAGAAGGAGCAAGGTCTGCACATAACCAGCGAGCTTCTGAAACAGTACAGAAGTCGCCATCTGTTGAAGGTGGCTAAGTACCTATGGGTTTGCCCGGAGTGCTGTGATACCAAACTTTAATAACAATGAACAATGCGATGAGATGCTTTTTGACTCATGAAGGCAAAGAATCTTTTACTGGGCACTAGAGACTTGCCCTCCGACCCTTTTCCTCTTAATGAAGTTCTTGACATGGCATCAGAAGGTCATACGTTGGACTTTTGCTGTTCAAGGCTGTTTGAAACGAACGCCATGGGAGCAGTAACTTGAGTTATCAGCTCATCGTCAACTTTGCACCAAGAATTGACATCGTTTGGAACACAGAAGCGGCTCTCGTGTTTGTTTAATAGCAATTTGCAGCTAATATTAATAAGGCTGTGAGTAATACTGTAACTGCTTCCATTAGATAATATGATTAAGTATGCTGAGTCATCATCAATATTATCGTCATGAATATCATTATGATGTGTCTCGTCGACATGCGTTGCTATTTCTTCTTTTTTTAAAATTTGACCTTTGACTTGCAATGCACTCAGTGACCAATAAGCTTTGGAGGCCTCTCTTTTGGAAACAAAATAGCTCTTTCGCTATGGACAGTCCGTTAACGTCCCATGCAAAGTGCCCTAAGTGTGCTCACACTGTTTATATGTTGTTCCTACTATTCTATGATTAAGTATCCATAGGTACGCCTCTTTATCGCCTTCATTTCAATGCCCACTTCATGCAAGTTCTTTCGATTGTCTCTGGATCTTTTCTAAGCACATGGCCTATTCATCTCCATCTTCTTTTTCTTATCAATGTGTGCGTATTACGTCGTCACTGAACTACTCAATCAATTATTAGTCGTTTAATTTTGATTAATCAAAGTCAAAGTTTAATTTCGCTCAAATCTCATATTGACAAACTACTCGTACGATCTCCTATCTACGGCATTTTCCTATTATTGAGGTCTGAACATGGAAACCATCGATGAGGATCGAACCAAACCTCTTGTCTTTAGTAGCCCAGTTCACTAACGACTGAACTACTGCAGCTACTAGTTACGTATGTACTGTATGGCTGTATGTCGTATTTTATATTTACTAAAGAAACTGAGATTTTATTATATATATATATATATATATATATATATGTGCACAGGTGTACTCATGGCTATAATAAATTGTTACTATCACATTTCGAGAATACATTCTGCATCTATACTTTACTTCTATTCTTTGTCCCTGGCCTTGTCTCTTTTCTCCTGCACTTTTGTCTTCTGAATTTGATAACGATCTTGCCTTGAATGTTGCTGTGCTGTTTTTTATTTATTTATTTTTGTTTTCCATGTGCTACGATCTGCAGTCAGATGCTTCTAGTTTCTTTCACTGATATAAAATTCCCTCAAGGAAGCCCTGCAAACATCCTTATATCTCAGCACTGGTCTTCGCTTTGGTCTCTTTCCCTCCCTAAGTTCGCCATACAATATTTGTTTGGGAATACGATTATTTGCCATTCTTCTTAAATGACCCAGCCACCTTAGTCTCCGACTCCTAGGTGTTGCCATGATGGATGAGAGTTTGGCTCGTTGTAAGACACTAGAACATATTTGTAATTTCTTTTCTTATCTACGTTCAGTGGGAAGATGGCGGACTTCATATTTCCTTTTCTGTTCATCCAATTGATCTACACAAGGGCATTAACTACAGTTATTTTCCTTCAAGTTTTTTTTTAAAAATTATTCCCAGATAGTGGTATCAGGCCTAAGACTTTAACTCTCAACGACAGTTAGTCCCCATTACCTGTACATGCACACATCTGGACGGCCTGGTTGGTATGGTAGAGAACATGGCAGCAAGAATAGAGCAGGGATTAATTATTTAATCTACTGAGGGTTAGGGATCAGGTTCGATCTCGATCGATAGCTACTAGGTTCACCCAGTCTTCAATTGGCAGCCGAATTGTAATTCATGTGGGAATAAATGACGGTACTGGACTAATGCTGACAACATTAACTAATATTGTACGGATGGTTAAAAGCCATATACCTTATGTGTGCGGGTGAGTAATTAGGTTCTTTGTTACCTTCATTAATCTTTTCATCCATCCATCCATCAATCCATCCATCCATCCATCCATCCTTCCTTCCTTCATTTCTTCCCTCACTCCCTTTCTTTCCTTCTTTCTTTCTTTTCTCCCCCTCTTTTTTTGTTTAATCCTCCTATTCTTCATATTACCACTATCAGAACGTGCAATGTTCAAATGTCCAGCCTAAATAACATTAAAGATTACCATGGCACAACAAATCCTAAAACGCACCAAGCAAAGTCTTGATTGGTATCTCCTACATAGGCAATAAATAGAAATATGTCCTCATTTGATACATATTAATTGATACGTTTGTATATTTTATTTTAAGTTTCCATCTATTTAACAATTCTGACCTTTAGCTTGTTTATTTGCCTTGAACTTTGACCTGCAGCATGACGTCAAAACTTTGTATATGCTTAACATAATATTTACCTTGTCACACAGTTAACTCTTTTTCCACGTATAATTGTATTCCTTGTTTAATACCTTTAAAAAAATGGTTTTACATTATTTTTTTTGTTTCGCTGGTGTGAGACATGACACTTTAACATCGACTAGTGCGGCTGTGACATACGAACTGTCTCGGTGTTATCCCCTGTTTGTTTCCTGAATCATTTTGATGAAACATGAATCTAACAAATTGATGTTTTTAAGTTGATCAAATTCTTCAATTGCTTATGGTGATTGTTTCTTATTCACCATTTATAATTGCGGCTAATAGATACGATCTTTCTTCTTAAATATTTGTGTTGATTCAACAGCTCAGAGAATAATGTTTCACCTGAGTAAAGATGATAGTTTCTTATTGCGACAACTTAGAATACCTTTTTCCGTAGATCTGATTTATGCTTCTTTTCGATTTTGTCTTCCTCTTCTAATTTTTTGTTTTATTTATGTTCAGTTTCATCAGCGTAGTAAGCTGTGAAAAGAATGACTTCAAGAATTGTAATGATATCGACAGGTCCACACAGGCTTTTCTTTAATTCACTTGCAATTATTTTCATGTTTTTTTTTAATGTTTGAAATTTAATTCTTTAGAGAAATACCAAAATTTCATTAAAAAAAAAAAAATCGGTGTGCCTTTCCCCTTCTGTGTAGAAATGAATTTACTAATTATTTCTAATTTTCGCAATTTTTCTCTTTCATCATGGATTTCAGAAATTGGAAACCATCTTGTGCTACAAGTCTATGTCAAGTAGAAACGAGAGAGTTCATCGGTGCTATATAAAACAAATTCTGACCTATGGACGTGAATAATGGACAGTAGACAAATAACGAAAATGATCATTTGAGGCTTCAGTGATGGAATTTCTCAGAAAAATATTGAGAGCTCCCTGGACAGCAAACAAGAGTAACGAGAACATTTTCAAACACGCTAACACAGAAAGAAAACTCATATAAAAAGAAAAATAAAAATCAGAAAAATATAAACGACATTTTTTGGGGGCACATTATATAAAGGAGACTTGAAATACTTGGTTACAACTGGTAAAATACAAAGAACAAAAGGATCGGCAGCGACAAAGATAGAAGATACTAGATAGCTTGGTCTCATGGCACGGTGTCAATAACAGAATTGATACAATGAACTGAGGACATAACCAACACGCAAACCAATACTGCACATACTGGCAATGATGATATGTTGAATAAAGACTGCACTGTGCATACAACTTGTTCTTCAAACAGTCTAATAATAACCCTAAGCTTAGCCGGGCAAATAAACAGACAGCAGTCGATTAAAACATCACAGACAATGCTATTCTTTCTGTGTCCTATATTGATTTTTAGAAATCTCCATACATTTTAATCATCAACATCATGTTCCATACCGGTTGACGTAGGCGATCATGTCCCTCCACAATCTTCTATCTACAGTCCATCGTATCGGTTCTGTTGTTGACTCTTTTTCATGCCATAGCATCAAGCTATCCAGTATTTTATCTCTTTGTCGTCTGTGATTTCACTTTCCTTTTATTTTGTCAGTTGTAGCCAAGTATTCCAACTTTCCTCTTCTCATGATGCGCCCGAAAAATGCTGATTGTTTCTTTCTGATGTTTTTTTAGGAGTTCCCTTTTTGTGTTGGCCTCTTTGAGAACTTCCTCATTGGTCTTTTTAGCTGTCCAGGGAACTTTCAACATTCTTCTGAGAAACCCCATCTCTCTGGTCTTTAATCGTCTTTTCTTTTGTTTGTCCACTGTCCATAATTCGCTACCATAGATCAGAATTACTTCTATATATCACCGATGAACTGTCTTTCTTATTCCTGTTGACATAGATTTGTTGCATAATATATTTTTCATTTTCTGAAAAGCTATTTTGGCCTGAGCTATTCTGCTTTTTTTTTTATTTCTGTGGTGCTTCTTCCATCTGATGTTATTATTGTGCCCAGTTATTTGACGCAAGCTACTTTTGTACATTCTAATACGTTGATTTAATTAAGCTCAGACACTGCTAACCTATCGTCCTCTTTTAATGTTAATATTTCTAAATATAATCTGTACTTCTAAAAATAAAATTTACTTGACTCATTTCAGCACATTGGTTATTGTCTGTTTTCTTTCGCCTCAGATTAAAAAAAACCAAACATTTTTATTTTGATTCCCTTATTTTGATTGGCCAATCAACCACTAATATCTTCCGTAATCAAGAAAAGACGATGGTCATATGTTGGACATGTGATGAGAAGAGATAATTACCGAATAGCAAAGCAAGCCCTCATGTGGGAGACAACAGGTAAGAGGAAAAGATGCCGACCCAGAGAGACACTGGGAAGAACATTGATCAGAGAGGCAAGTGCAACAGGAATCGACTACCTCAATGAGATAGAGTTGTTTGCACAGAACAAATAGCGAGATTTGATAAAATATCTTTAAAAGGATTGAACACTTCTAGAATAAAAATTTAGATAAGAGAAAGAGTATCTGGGTCTATGCCCTATGGGCTGTCTACGACTCGAAAAGTCAATAGATAGACAGACAGACAGACAGACAGACAGACAGACAGACAGACAGACAGACAGACAGACAGACAGACAGACAGACAGACAGACAGACAGACAGACAGACAGACAGACAGATAGATAGATAGATAGATAGATAGATAGATAGATAGATAGATAGATAGATAGATAGATAGATAGATAGATAGATAGATAGATAGATAGATAGATAGATAGATAGATAGATAGATAGATAGATAGATAGATAGATAGATAGATAGATAGATAGATAGATAGATAGATAGATAGATATAGATAGATAGATAGATAGATAGATAGATAGATAGATAGATAGATAGATAGATGGTTGGGTGGGTTTGGATGGATGGATAGATGGATAGATAGATAGATAGATAGATAGATAGATAGATAGATAGATAGATAGATAGATAGATAGATAGATAGATAGATAGATAGATAGATAGATAGATAGATAGATAGATAGATAGATAGATAGATATAGATAGATAGATAGATAGATAGATAGATAGATAGATAGATAGATAGATAGATAGATAGATAGATAGATAGATAGATAGATAGATAGATAGATAGATAGATAGATAGATAGATAGATAGATAGATAGATAGATAGATAGATAGATAGATAGATAGATAGATAGATAGATAGATAGATAGATAGATAGATAGATAGATAGATAGATAGATAGATAGATTATTTTGAGCCTCGGTGGTTGGGTAGTGCGCTACCAACTAAATAGAAAGGTTCTATTTCAATTCGCAGATGGGAACAGAACAATCTTCGGTGTTCATCGTGTCTATAAATAGATACCAGATCACCACCTCGCCGGAAATGTATCGATTCTCATGGGGAAAAAATGTGAACACCATATTCTTATTGTGCTTATTATCATGGCGTAGACGGGACCTTTCCGTAACTTCATTAAAGAAAAAAAAACTCCAATTTTTTGTTGACGATAGCAGCAGTTTGTTCACAGTTGTAACTGTTTCCAAACACAAGTTACTTGCATTGTTTTTTTTTAAAGGAGTAAAAAAGGAGAGAAAAAAAAACGTGGGTTAAGGTATAAAATATTTTATACATTGCCTGTACATTACACATAAGTGTAACGATGGTATTATACATAAATGTAACGATGGTATTATACATAAATGTAACGATGGTATTATACATAAATGTAACGATGGTATTATACATAAATGTAACGATGGTATTATACATAAATGTAACGATGGTATTATACATAAATGTAACGATGGTATTATACATAAATGTAACGATGGTATTATACATAAATGTAACGATGGTATTATACATAAATGTAACGATGGTATTATACATAAATGTAACGATGGTATTATACATAAATGTAACGATGGTATTATACATAAATGTAACGATGATATTATACATAAATGTAGCGATGGTATAATACATAAATGTAGCGATAGTATTGCACATAAATGTAACGATGGTATTATACATAAATGTAACGATGGTATTATAAATAAATGTAACGATGGTAACAGGTGGTTAAGTTCATATATCTGATGCCACATGTGCAATAATTCACTTCAGCTGCTCTTGTACATATGCTGCTTATATGGTGAGTCAAGCTGTTGTGGATTGTGAGTAGTCAGGCGATGGTGCCTTTGTAACATACTGACAGTTTGTGAATGACATAACTATGTTTGGGTGTATGTGTTAAGTCACGTATTCATATAGTGATAATACATCAATTCATTTTCCCGCCATTAGGACAATATGTAATTGTGTATGTATGTCACGGGAGCCACGCGCTAGCTCAGTGGTTAGTGAACTGGACTACAAAGAACAAGAGGTCGAGTTCGATCATGATCGACGGCTTCCGGGTTCACCCAGCCGTAAATGGGTACCGGATTTTTTTTTTCTGGGAAAGTAATGCGGCACGGGCGTAATACCGACCACATTACCCCAAAAATCATGTGCCGATGTTCTAGAAAAGTGATGCTCACTAACACCATATTCCCTAACCACCACTTGGAGTGACGGGGCTCTTTAATTTACTTTATGTATGTCACGGTGCGTTTTTTTTTTTTCACCCCAGAAATAAAATGATACAGAATTAAGATTGGGAGAACCATGAAGCCGTACTGTGGGATCGAACCCTATCCCTTGTTCTCAGAGAGGTAAAGGCATCAAGATGCACCAAGATGCGTAGAGATGCGAAGCTGCTGTAAAGCTGATGATAATAGCAATACTTAAAAAAAAGGAAGAAAAAAGTGGTATGGTGACAGCTTTACGTGGTAATGGACGAAACAAAAGTCGACGTTTCGGCCAAGTAGGCCTTCATCTGGATGAACAACAACACAAAATCCCTTGTTCTCAGAAGACCAGTCGGCTAATTAATATTCCACACTAGATTGTGTGTCCTGCTTGTGTGACTTCTCTCCTAGTGGAAGGTGACAACTGCTGTAGTAAGTAATTGTATTATCTTGTTACAGGGGCATTCACCGTCTTAAGGAGAGGGTTATATTCCAACCGAGGGCTTCCGGGTTCAACCAGCCTTAAATGGTTACCGGATTTTTTTTCTTGAAAAGTAAAGCGGCAAGGGCGTAATACCGACCACATTACCCCAAAAATCATGTGACGAAGATCTGTAAAATTTATGGTCACCAACAGCATATTTCCTATACGCCACTTGGCGTGACGGGGGCTTTTTACTTTACTTTGTTCACCGTCTTGTCAATCGTGATATTACAAGAACTGACAGTTTGACGCAAACACAGCATAGATACGGGAGACTGGTAGGTCTCGAAGTAAGACGTCAGTCTAGAGACAGAGAGGTCGTGGGTTCACATCGCAGCGGCATCAGTTGGGATTTTTATTTACAACTTCTCTCTGCGGCAACCACCCCTGGTCTGTGACAACCACCCCTGGTCTGTGGCAACAACCCCTGATCTGTGACAACCACCCCTGGTCTGTGACAACCACCCCTGGTCTGTGGCAACAACCCCTGATCTGTGACAACCACCCCTGGTCTGTGTCAACCACCCCTGGTCTGTGGCAACCACCCCTGGTCTGTGGCAACCACCCCTGTTCTGTGACAACCAACCCTGGTCTCATCAGTGAGGTGCGGCTTTAAACGTCAGTTACTCATGGACTGAAAAAAATATGAGTACCTCCGAAAACAGAGTTATCTGCCTGTACAGCGAGGGACCTCTGCGCACACGGCTGCCAGGAAAAAACGGATTAACACGCAAAATTCAGTCCCTAGTATCTAGGGACTTAATCAGAGGTAAAGCTGCCTAACGCAAAAAAAAAAAAAAAAAAAAAACCCAGAGATAAAGGAAGATGTTTCAACAGATGAGTGAGCAAACTATTTGTGTGTTTTCAGCGTTAATTTTCCTATAGTCAGCACATCACACGGCTATTTGTATTCATCATAAAGTGGCATTTTAGTTCTACGCCTAGAAATGATGCTTCCTTCATGCATGAAGAAGTTGAGTCTAGTAAATTGAATTCATTCATAATGGTGATGTACTATAGGAGTGATTCAAACTTGTGACATCACGCAGACACACAAAGTGAGATTTGTAGATAAAATCACTATTTATCTAAGAATTATACTTTCATGATTATTGCTCGTAAAAGAAAAGATGAAATATTGGTAAATATTATAATTTCATCTATATCAGCATCATCATGTGCCATACCGGTTGGCGTAGGCGATCATGTCCTTCCACAATCTACTATCCACAGTGCATCGTATCAGTTCTGTTGTTGACTGTTTTTCATGCCATGACACCAAATTATCTATTATTTTTTTCTCTCTCTTTTTCTTCCACAATCTCTCTTTCCTTTTATTTTGCCAGTTGTAACCAAGTTTTCCAACTTTCCTCTTCTCATGATGTGCCCAAAAAATGTTGATTGTTTCTTTCTGATGTTTTTTAAGAGCTCCCTTTTTCTGTTGGCCTCTTTGAGAACTTCCTCATTGGTCTTTTTAGTTGTCCAGGGAACTTTCAACATTCTTCTGAGAAATCCCATCTCCGTGGCCTCTAATCGTCTTTTCATTTCTTTGTTTACTGTCCATAGTTCTCTTCCATAGGTAAGATTTGGTTCTATATAGCATAGATGAACTTTCTTTCTCACTTCTATTGACATAGATTTGTTGCATAAGATGTTTTTCATTTTCTGAAAAGCTATTTTGGCCTGATCTATTCTGCTTTCTATTTCTGTGGTGCATCTCCCATCTGATGTTGTTAAAGTGCCAAAGTATTTGAAACTTTGCACTTGTTTCAGATTTGTCCTGTTTATTTTTATGCTGCATGATGATGATGATTGTTTCTTCGATATAACCATTACTTCTGTTTTCTTACTATTCGGACTGAGAACTTTCTTGTTGCTTTCCTTTACTATTATATCTACAATTTATTTTCTCTGTTTCTGCAATTAAGACTGTCATCCGCTTATAGCAAATTGTTAATGTTGTGACCGTTTACTTCAATTCCTTTTATGTCTACTATTGATCTCATAACATTTTACCTTTTTAAGAACAACCAGTTTTATTTTATTTTATTTTTTAAAATTGTAAGATACAGTTTCTTCTAATCGTTTTAAATGTATAATATACGGATGAGTATTTCACATTCATTGAATGATAACAATAACTAAATTATCAGTGACAAACGGCTGTTTCTACGAATTCAGTCGCTAGCACGAGGTCATCATAAATATCCGGCATCTTGTCTGTAGCATTGTTTATCTTTGGGCCAGAAATCAGTTCTTGTTTCTCTGTACCGCTGACATGTTTGCTAGATGTCAATGATTATATTTTATTATATTCTATTCATGGAATCTTTTTCATTGCAGTCGACGCATTCCCATATTCGTCCCACCCATAATTTATGAAAGGGTATTGAGATTGTACATATACCAATCTCTTCCAATAAGCATTCCTTATCAACATCATTCCCTTTTCATCCTTAAAGTCACGTATCTCTGAATGTATAAATACCACTGTCCTGTGGCATAATATTGTAAGCCACACAATATGTAGGGTACATCGGTAGCCATGTCAATAACCACTAAATCACATTCTATCTTGTGCATTATCATCATCATCATCATCATCATTTAGTACTGTGCCTGCTGGCGTAGGTGATCATGCCTCTCTACAGCTTTTATCTCGACAATTATTTAGCATTTCTGTTGTTGATCTTCTACCAAGCCATTCTCTTAAGCTGTCTGGTATGTTTTCTCTTCTTCCCTCAATTTTTCCAGTTGTTACAATACATTCCAGTTGTTCTCTTCTCATTACATGGCCAACAAAAAAAAGATGGATTGACGGAATATTAGAAACACTTGGAAACACAACAGTTGCAGAGGTGAACAGAAGAGCAAAATACCGCAAATTATATTTCCCCTCGACGCTGCAAGGCAAATGAGGATGTAAAGAAGAAGAAATAAGAAGAAGAAGAAAAAAGAAAATGAAGGAGAATTATTGAATAACTCATAAAGCAAAAACGCTGAATGTGTAAGATTGTCTTTAGAAATACCTGAATAATCCCACACGTTAAGACAAGCTGAATTGGTAAAATGTTAACTATTTATCTCTGAATTTATTGTATTCATTTCAAAATAAATTATCTGTTTTATAACCGTGAAGTATCTCCTTCTTCTTCTTCTTCTTCTTTCCTTCCTCATCTGCCTTTCAGCGTCGAGGGGAGATATAATTTGCGGTCTTTTGCTCTTTTGTTCGCCTATGCTGCTGTTATGTTTCCTAGTGCTTCTAATATTCCATCGACCCATTTTTTTCGTGGTCGACCCTTGGGTCTGGTGTTCTCACAACGTTTGTTGAAGGCTCGTTGTGTTGTGTTTTGTTCTTTCTGCCTTGTCACGTGGCCAAACCATTTTATCTGTTGTTTCCTTAAATATTATATGGCGGGGGCTATTCCTAGCTTTTTTCTCAGTTCTTAATTTCTGATCTTATCTCTCAGACTGTTTCCTGTCATTCGTCTAACACATTCCATCTCTGCAGAGGTTATTTTTCTTATTGTTCTTGCATCTATGTGTCCAGGTCAGGCATTGGTAGCACAACGTTGGGATGAAGATTGTATTGTATAGTGCTCGTTTTGCCTCCAGAGTTATTTCCTTGTTGTACATTAATGGTGATAACTGTCCAATGATTTGACAAGTGAAGTATCTAATCCCATCAAATTTCTGTATACATTTTGTGTGTGTGATGTGTCAAAGTTTAAATCAAATTAAAGAGACAAAACTACCTAATGTAAAAAAAACTGTTAATATGGCATACAAATTAACAAAACTACAATCTGAGGTCTAATTTAACATATAAAATATAGCGTCGAATTGGACGGATCATGAATCACCAAGAAACCCACAAAACCTTTGGAAGGTCAACCCGCACGCAAAAGGGTTCAGACTGAATTATTTTGTAGCTTTGGGCAAACCATTCCTGTGAATTTATGCAATCATTTAAGACACAGATACAATCATTCATGACAAAGGCACAATCATTTATGGCACACACACAACCATTTAAGACACAGGCACAATATTTTAAGACAGACACGGTAATTTAAGACATAGACACAATCATTTCAGATCATCATCATCAAGTACCGGGCCTGTGGGCGTAGGTGATCATGTCTCTCCACAACTTTCGATCTCGACAGTTATTTATCATTTCTGCTGTCGACCTTCTGCCAAGCCATTCTCTTAAGCTGTCTGTTATTTTTTTTCCTCTCTGCTTCCCTCTATCTCTTCGTCCCTCAATTTTCTCAGTTGTTACAATATATTCCAGTTGTTCTCTTCTCATTACATGGCCCCCCCCCCCCAAAGAAATGCTGATTTCAGATACAGACTCAAATAAATAAATGTATAGTTTGTAGAGAAGAGAACAAAGTTGCTATTTGTTGGGACAAGAGAAAGCCTGGCATGGTGAGCCCACACAAGACAGTGACGATAACAATGGTTATCATTCTAGCGCCTCTCGTAAATCGACATCACCTTCGGTAGCCTTGTGAAGTATAAACAGGTCTAGCAAAAGAAAGTATTGGAGAATTATTGGAGCAACAAACCATGGAGGGTTAATTTGCTTCAACGGTTTATGGAGAGTTAATTTCTACAACAAATTATTGAGAGCTAATTACCACAAGAAATTAATGAGACTTAACTACTGCAACAAATTATTGAGAGTTAATTACTACTACATCAAATTATTGAAAGTTAATTAGTACAAGATATTAATTAAACTTAATTGATACAACAGATTGTTGAAAGTTAATTACTACATAAATTTATTGAAAATCATACAATTATTTGAAATTTGCTACAACAAATGAATGAGAGTCAACTGCTACAACAAATGAATGAGAGTCAACTGCTACAACAAATTAATGAGAGTCAACTGCTACAACAAATTAATGAGAGTCAACTGCTACAACAAATTAATGAGAGTCAACTGCTACAACAAATGAATGAGAGTCAACTGCTACAACAAATTAATGAGAGTCAACTGCTACAACAAATTAATGAGAGTCAACTGCTACAACAAATTAATGAGAGTCAAATGCTACAACAAATTAATGAGAGTCAACTGCTACAACAAATCAATGAGAGTCAACTGCTACAACAAATTAATGAGAGTCAACTGCTACAACAAATTAATGAGAATCAACTGCTACAACAAATTAATGAGAGTCAACTGCTACAACAAATTAATGAGAGCAACTGCTACAACAAATTAATGAGAGTCAACTGCTACAACAGATTAATGAGAGTCAACTGCTACAACAAATCAATGAGAGTCAACTGCTACAACAAATTAATGAGAGTCAACTGCTACAACAAATTAATGAGAGTCAACTGCTACAACAAATTAATGAGAGTCAACTGCTACAACAAATGAAACGAAACTTCAATAAATAGTTTCAGATGTAACGATCAATAACCTGCAAAAGGCAAAGCTGTGACTACCCGTGAACAACAAAATAGATATAGTGCAAGCGAAAGAGAGATGCATAATACAGACATAAACAATATAAGTAGAATTGGTTATTATTAAGCGTGCACCTACTGCTCGAAAGAACTTAAATAATTTAACAACTTTTCTAAGGTCTAAATGCGATACTGTAGCTAAAAACACTAGACTTCTGGCATAATTTATAAATGAGTCAACCATAAGAATCACATTCGTACAATTTATATCCGATGTGAGTGATTCCGATTTACGACATCAAAAAAAAATATGAACTTTACGGCATAATCAACGCGTGTGTTAATGATTTTTTAGTGAATTAACACTTACAAGAAGAATGATTTCAAAGATTGACAAATTTAAGACATTCTAGTGTAAGACATTCTGGTATAAGACATTTTGGTGTGTAAGATATTCAATAATTCATTTCAAAATGTTATTAAAATTTAATTGATAGCTGTGTTATCAACATCATCAATTACCATTCCTGCTGGCGTAGGTGATCATGTCTTTCCACAACTTTCGATCTCGGCAGCTAATTATAATTTCTGTTGTCGACCTTCTGACAAGCCATTCTCTTAAGCTGTCTGGTATCTTTTCTCTTTGCTTCCCTACCTTTTCTTCCCTCAATTTTCCCAGTTGTTACAATATATTCCAGCTGTTCTCTTCACATTACGTGGCCAAAAAATGATGATTAGCTTTGTTATCATCATCTTACATACGCTGATGAATCATCTACATATTATATATATATATATATATATATATATATATATATACATATATTATTATCCTATTATTATTCTCTATAATTACTCTCTATATATATTATTCAGAAGAATGTTGAGAATATCATGGACAGCTATGAAGAGTAATGAAAACGTTCTTAAAGAGGTCAAAACAATTAGAGATCTAATTTCCAAGATTATGAAGAAACAATCATCATTTTTTTGGCCATGTAATGAGAAGAGAAATACTGGAATATATTGTAACAACTGGGAAAGTTGACGGACCAAGAGATAGAGGGAAACAAATAGAAAATATAACAGACACCTTAAGTGTATAAATTGGCAGGTGGTCAACGAAAGAAATGATAAATAACTGTTGAGATCGAAAGTTGTGGAGATACATGATCACCTACGCCAGCAGGCATGGCACTTGATAATGATGATGGTGATGACGTATTATTTTCAGTTGAGGAAATCAAGAAACACAATTTATTCTCCTTCTTTTTATTCGTCTTCTTTCAAAGATAACCCTGGTGATCGTTGGAGCATCACTAAAAGAATTCGTCAACATTCTCATCTTCTCCACATCTTCAGTCATTCATTGGAAATTCTGCAAAGTGGAGACTGTATCCATTCTTTGATATATTATCTTCCCATCTCTTTTTTTTTACAGTCTGTTGCAGGAAGGTTCGAAGCTAATACCCAAAGGGAAAAAATGCATTCATACTACCAAATACATTGTCAAAACTACTGTGAGATAGCACTACAAATCATCATTTTATACTGTCTTAAATCATACTTCAATGATATCTTATTTATTAATGATTTATAATTGCCCATTAATCCTTTGAAATATTACCAAATAGTGATTGCATTATTTTTGTGTAATCGTTCCATTCGTTCATCTTGTTTTATTTAACAAAGGATAGTTTAGTTTAGTTTAGTTTAGTTTAGTTTAGTTTAGTTTAGTTTAGTTTAGTTTTAGTTTAGTTTAGTTTAGTTTAGTTTAGTTTAGTTTAGTTTAGTTTAGTTTAGTTTTGTTTTGTTTTGTTTAGTTTAGTTTTAGCTTAGTTTAGTTTAGTTTAGTTTAATTTAGCTTAGTTTAGTTTAGTTTAGTTTAGTCTAGTCGAAAAATTGTCTTCATTGCACAATTGACAGCTCTATAGTGCTCAGATCCATTTTCTCCTCATTTATTGTATGAAACGCACCCAACATAACACTATCTATCGAAAGCACTGAAGATAGCATGAGCGAAGATCTACTCCCAAATACATCTTTAATCGCCTCTTTTGACATGAGAGGCAGGTGACAGCAGCTCTATTCCTGTCTCTCCTCACTGTGGCCAGGGCACCATAGGAGAATGAAGAGTAAGAATGGCAAGTCAAAATCAGTGTACGATATATATCAGTATTGATTTTAAACGCCATAGTTTTAGACTGAATAATAAGAATAGTAATAACAAATAAGAGTAATGACAATAATAACTGCCACATAAATTATCATAGTGACAATTGTGCCTATATGATAATAATAATAAAATTATAGTAACAACGGTAATTGTAAATGTAATATTAATAATAACGATATTAATCCCTATTACAGCACCGATAAAAATAGCGATAACGGAATATTATAATAATAATAATATTACGTTTTATTAATATAAAGATACTGATATATCAATAATAAATGAATCAATATTAAATATGATATTAAATTATTATATAATCGCCGGCTTGTCACACTGGGGGAAAAAAAACCAGTGTCTGTTGAAATCGACGAATACTATTTGTAATATTGTATTGTGTAGGAAGGTGGGGATTCTACTCCTCTGCCCACAGTATCACAATACCTTTATCAATTTATTATACGATTTCGATTATTTTGAAGAAAAAAAAATAAAAACCAAATTGTAATTTTTTTAAAGTAATTTAAAAAAAAAATACACATGTATTTATAAAATGCACATTGTTGTTTAAAAAATACTTAGTAAAGTTGATAAATTCGATGCCTCAAAAAAAAAATAAATAAATACATTCCTGTTGTACTAATTCAAATTCAATACCATTTTGTAAAATTAAAAACAAAATTATTTATCAATTAAATGTGTATACGTGATATGGTTGGTTAGAATTATACTCATAAATCCACGTAAATAAAATAGACTTGTTTTAATGCCTCTAGAACGTTTTGGCACTGATTGTTCAATCATTGAAACCAATCACAACGGAAGAAATATAAAAAAAATGACAGAATGATAGAAAGTAGTCTGTAAACACAGATAGAACAAACACAATAAACCATACTATAATAACATGTAACTGAATGTTTTTTTTTTTAAAAAAAACAGCTACATCAATGGGAACGATCGAGATATTATAAAGATACGTTTTGGCCAAAAACAATGGTTAATTAATATATAAATATTTATATTCAAATGATAAATCAGGAAACTAAATTAAACTCTCGCGATTGCTGGGGCACCACTAAGAGACTTCCTAAACTATATTACATGTATAAATAATATTTGTTTCCAATGTTCGCTTTATGAATAGTAAGGAGGCAGTAGTAAAGTGTAATGTACACTTATACAAGGCATAGTGACAGCTTTACAGAAAAAAAGGAACACACGAAAATACTGACGTTTCGGTCTACATGCGGACTTCATCATAAAACGAGAACAACGACAAGAAACGATGAGGCACAGATACCTATTACGACACCGTGGATGATTGGGTTAAGGAGAAGTGGATCGAGGGATAAGAGATAGTATGATGGGACGAGAGAGAGAGATGTGTTAGATGATAGAGGATAGGTGTAGTGTACAGATATAGAGATATAAGTATACAGAAATAAGAGATAGTATGATGGGACGAGAGAGAGAGATGTGTTAGATGATAGAGGATAGGTGTAGTGTACAGATATAGAGATATAAGTATACAGAAATAAAAGATAGTATGATGGGACGAGAGAGAGAGACGTGTTAGATGATAGAGGATAGATGTAGTGTACAGATATAGAGATATAAGTATACAGAAATAAAAGAAAGTATGATGGGACGAGAGAGAGAGACGTGTTAGATGATAGAGGATAGGTGTAGTGTACAGATATAGAGATATAAGTATACAGAAATAAAAGATAGTATGATGGGTCGAGAGAGAGAACGTGTTAGATGATAGAGGATAGGTGTAGTGTACAGATATAGAGATATAAGTATACAGAAATAAAAGATAGTATGATGGGACGAGAGAGAGACGTGTTAGATGATAGAGGATAGATGTAGTGTACAGATATAGAGATATAAGTATACAGAAATAAAAGATAGTATGATGGGACGAGAGAGAGAGAGACGTGTTAGATGATAGAGGATAGGTGTAGTGCACAGATATAGAGATATAAGTATACATAAATAAAAGATAGTATGATGGGTCGAGAGAGAGAACGTGTTAGATGATAGAGGATAGGTGTAGTGCACAGATATAGAGATATAAGTATACAGAAATAAAAGATAGTATGATGGGTCGAGAGAGAGAGATGTGTTAGATGATAGAGGATAGGTGTAGTGTACAGATATAGAGATATAAGTATACAGAAATAAAAGATAGTATGATGGGTCGAGAGAGAGAAATGTGTTAGATGATAGAGGATAGGTGTAGTGTACAGATATAGAGATATAAGTATACAGAAATAAAATATAGTATGATGGGACGAGAGAGAGAGACGTGTTAGATGATAGAGGATAGATGTAGTGTACAGATATAGAGATATAAGTATACAGAAATAAAATATAGTATGATGGGTCGAGAGAGAGAGATGTGTTAGATGATAGAGGATAGGTGTAGTGTACAGATATAGAGATATAAGTAGTAAAAAAGTAAAAAAGTAAAGTACCCCCGTCACGCCAAGTGGCGTGTAGGGAAATATGGTGTTAGTGACCCTATATTTTACAGACCTTCAGCACATGATTTTTGGGGTAATGTGGTCGGTATTACGCCCGTGCTGCTTTATTTTCCCAGAAAAAAAAACCGGTACCCATTTAAGGCTGGGTGAACCCGGAAGCCGTCGGTTGGGATCGAACCTAACCCCTTGTCCTTTGTAGTCCAGTTCACTAACCACTGAGCTATTGCGGCTCCCAGAGATATAAGTATAGAGAAATAATTGTCATTAAAAAATTTTAAAAAATTAGCATTAGCTGATGGCGGTCACACTTACAAGTTATAATTATATTGCCCTAATAATAATAAATAAATAATAATAATGATAATAATAACGAAATTAAAATAAAACAAACTCGGTCATTCAAAGCCTCATCATCATCATCATTGAGTGCCGTCTCCGCATCGAAGGTTGGCTATCATGGAGCGCGATTCCACTCTGTCTCTTGCTTTGATGGTGCAAATTGTCATAGGTTGACTTGTCCATCTTTTGATGTTACTCGTCCATGTTAGTCTTGGTATGCCTCTGCCTCTTTTATCTTGTATTTTCCCTTCCAATATTACTTTTATTTAGGCTGTTGTGTCTTTTAACATGCCCCAACAATTTTTTTTGTCCTTTATTTGTCGTTATAATTGTGTTTAGTAGTTATCTTTTTATTTTTAGTTGTTTTAAAACTTCATCGTTTGTTTTCTTTTCTTTCCATCCATTCTACCTATTCTTCTATAAATTCACATTTCATAGGCTTCAATTTTCTGTTCTGTTTTCTTGTCTAATGTCCATGTTTCTTTACCATACAGGATTATTGAGAAGATGTAACATTTTGCTATTCTTAGTTTTAGTCCTGGTGTTATTTGTTTTGATGTTAGTATATTTTTCATGGCATTAAAATTACTTTTTGCCATACCTATTCTTTTGTTTATTTCAGTTGTACTTCTTCCATCACTGGTTATAGTCTGTCCCATGTAGTTGTAGCTCTGGTAAAAGCCTAGCCGCCAAAAAACTCATCTTGTTAGCACTAACTCATATCTGACGCTATTGCAACTGATTCTGGATCATATTACCTTACACTCTTCCCAAGGTAACCAAAGACGACACACTTCTCCTGTGTTTTAATCTCGTTTCGTTTGTTACAAAATCCTCGTGTCAGCTATTCAGGATGTGATTTGCAACCTTCGTGAACTTCCGTGTTTTTAAAGCTCAAAACGTAAACCACGGTTGTTTGCCGCTGATGCTTTAGTTGGTTTGCTCTTTTGTGTCTTTAAATGAAGATAAAATACGTCTGCATTTTATATAAAAAGACAGCTCCTAAAAAAAGCATCAGAAAGAAGCAATCAACATTTTTCGGGCACATTATGAGAAGAGGAAAGTTGGAATACTTGGTTTCAACTGGCAAAATACAAAGAAAGAGAGATCGCGGACGACAAAGAGAAAAAAAAATACTAGATAGCTTGGTGTCATGGCATGGAAAATATTCAACAACAGAACTGATACGATGCACTGTAGACAGAAGGTTGTGAAAGGACATGATCGCCTACGCCAACCGGTATGGCACATGATGATGTTGATTCTTCTTTTATTATACAGTCAAAGTGATTAGAGGAAGCTGTAACTTCAAATTAGCATAATTGTTGTGGTTAAATATTGAATTTTGCATCACCCGAAACACTCAAACTTGCCATTCTTGATCTTTTTTTTTTTTTAACGAGCATGAACTACTAAAATATTCAAACATAAATGTCTCATGTAGCCAACAATTTCACGGTTTGTTGTTTCTCGTGTCACAAATTTAAACTAATTCCATAGAATATCAATTTTAAGATTGTGGGGAATGTTCAAGGCTCGGGGGGGACATCTTAATGAATAAATGATGCTTTAAAATCTAAGACTAGAACTAAATTGCCACATTGAGAAGAAAACAAGCAGCCGTGAAAATAAATACTATTCCGTTACCCGCTCGGACCAGAGATATGTCATTTTTGGTCTCTATGTCAAAGATGGTTAACACAGTGTATTAACATGTTTGCAAACGTCCATATATAAATACTTAACAGTTTTGGGAAATAAGAGTAATGACAATAATAAAAGCAACAGAAATTATCATAATGATAATTGTGCCTATATAATAATAATAATAATAATCATAGTAAAATAATTATAGTAACAACGGTAATTGAAAATGTAATATTATTCACAATAACGATATTAGTCACGATTACAGTTGAGTGTATTACCTTAATGTTTGTAAACGACCATATATAAATACTGCAGTGTTTGAGGAGAATAAGGACTACCTAAAAGGGCTGGATAAAGTTTATTAAAAATATTAGGACCCTAAAGTATTTGAATAAATGCGGTCTCTGAAGCTACAAGTACGGCGATTATTTCTAATTAAAAATTGTATTTAAAAATACGCGATGCGACTGAAAGCCTTGATCCCAGGAATGATGTTATTGGGAGCTTAGTCCTATATAAGTTGGACATAAAACAGGGGGAAATGTGTTCTGTGAGCACACTATAGCAATGACATATTGGAATTGTGTGTTTTTAAATTGCTTACACTATAAAAAAAAAAACACTGGCAAATAAAAGAGAAGAAAAACGAAACAAAATTAATAGCATCAGTATTTTTAAAGAAAAATGATAGTAATATTAACGAGGATAACAACCTAGCTGCCCATGCTAGAGCACAATAACAATAATAATAATAATAATAATAATAATAACAATAACAATAGTAATAATAATAATAATCCAATTCAAGCCTTTCACAAATACATTTTTGGGTAAGCTCCGTTTGTGGTCAGAAAACAAACAGGAAGAGGGCATAGTTCTCAGAAATGTCAGAAATGAGAAATTTAAATTCACTTAAATGAATCGAAAACGATAAATACAAAGAAACGCGCGGCTGTAAGTTCAAAAACATATTTCATGTAACATATATGTGTTTATAGTAACCAAATACGATATTAAAATGTAAAACATTAACTGAAACGCTTTCTTTCTTTCCTTTAAAAAAAAAAAAGGCATTTCTGCCGATTAAGATAAACCAAACGCCTAACGTGGACGCTGGACTTAAGAAAAACAAGAAAAATAATCACTGTCAAAGTGAAATGTATTTGACACATGACAGGACACAGCCTGAAAGATACGAACATAAGTGAAGAACTGTGAAAGAGGCTAGGAATAAATGCATGAATTAAGAAACAACAGATACAGTGGTTTGGTTACGTGATAAGGAAGAAAGATCAACACACAAAACACAACGAAACCTTAAAAGATAATAGCACACGAGCACCGAGAAACGACTAAGTAAAAGATGAATTAATGGAATATTAGGAACACTAGGAAACATAACAGCGAGAGAAGCTAACAGAAGAGCAAAACATCGAAACTATATCTCACCTCGACGCTGAAAGGCGGATAAGAAAGAAAAGAGGAAGAAGTTAATACATCATTACTGAGACCTGGTTGTAGAGTTATGAAAGGATACATAATTGAGCAGGAGGCCCGTTCTCTTATATATACAGTTACAACTTAACTAACCGTTGTGTACTTAACAGGTCATAACAAATTTGTAAAATAGATTTGTAAACGGTAGACAATTAAAGCAGGTGGACGAATTCAAACACATAGGAAGTCTAATGACATACGTTAGTATACAAACAGCAGAAGTAGACTAGAGATACAACAAGGCTTGCTCAGTGACTGAATCGGTTTGATCAATTCTTTCCAACAGGGAAATTACAGACGCAGGAAAAAAAAAAAAAGAAAGAAAGAAAAAAAAAAAGAAAAAAAAACGCTGCACCCCAACTTTCATTCCAGACTTGTGTTATCAAAGCCAGACCTGGAAGCTAGACTCAGGAAGAGTAAGGGAAAAAAAAAACCATCTAAATTAAATATTTTAGACGCATGACACGCAACAATTTAAGAGATAAGATCAAAGGTGAAGAATACAGAAAGAAAAAAAACTAGGATTAATTCTCACTTCTAATTACATAATGAAACAACAAATAAAATGGTCTGGCCGTGTGATGAGGAAGCAAAAAAAAAAAAATCAGGTGCAGAGTTATCAATAGAGGCTATGAGAATACAAACGATGGAATATCAGAATCACTAGAAATACAACAATATAAGAGTAATGGGCCATGAATCTTGTCTCTCTTTCACGCTTAAAGTCGAATAAGAAAGAAAATAAGAAGGCGCGCAGAAGTTCGAATTTAACATTATCATCACAAGTTGTCATCGCCTTTCCCGTCCATTCTGAACCAAATCTGATAGAATATATGATATATTCACATTGATAACAATCCATCCTGATATACGACAATATAAAACTATGTACTCTCATATATCTTATAATGATGTAATTATTTCCTGGAATAAAGAGACAGAGAAAAAAAATATACTTGAATTAATTACTTTACCATAAAAAGGTATAGATTTCAAATTAAAGAAGTATGGATTCGTATTTCTAATTACCGGAAGTATATAATAAAATCGAGCTGTTGTTATTCAATGCCCAATAAGGACAATGTTCGTGACACGACAGCTGTGTCCACCTAAGATGGAGGCATCGTGTATTTTACTAATACATTTATTTTTACAGATCTTTCGTGATAACACAGGAATCTGTTACCTTATTTACCCTCTTATTTGAATGGAAATAAGAGAGCTTTAGTTGTTTGTCATTAATACTTTAATTTGTTTGCTCATTTGTTTTCTTCAGGGAAAAAAATAAAATACACATGTTTCTTCTTTATACATTCCAAGTGATTACAACGTATCTTAAAATTCAAGTGATTATAAAGTATCTTAAATTCAAGTGATTATAAAGCATCTTAAAATTGAAAACTTTTGTAGTTAAAAATAGAATATTGCAGCACCCAAAACTCTCAGATTTGAAAAAAATATATTTGATCTTTATGTTACGGGATTTAACTATTATCCTATCATTCATAGGTACATATTTACGTTTGTTAAACTTGTTACGTTTGATGCGGGGTATCACTAATTGAAACCACTCCTGTAAAATATCAATTTTAAGAATGGTAGTGATGTATAAAGTTCAGTGCATCCGCTTCCAAAAACACTGAAAATTTGCAAGGATATAGAACTAAAATATTCATTTAAAATACAAATAAACACCCTTTCTATATACATAACACTACAAGAAAGAATGAATCTTTTAGCTTTCCTAACATTGTTAGAATGATAGTTTTAGCAGAATTATAGGTTATAAACACCTACTATATTCTACATGTCGTGCCGTCCCTGGCACTTCAGCAAAACGTCAAAATTAATGGGCTATCTTAAACAGGACAAATCTGAACCAAGTGCAACGTTTCAAATACTTGGGCACAATAATAATATCAGATGAAAGATGCACCACAGAAATAAAAAAAAGCAGAATAGCTCAGGCCAAAATAGCATTTCAGAAAATGAAAAATATCTTATGCAACGAATCTATGTCAATAGAAATGAGAAAGAAGGTTCATCTGTGCTATATAGAACCAATTCTTACCTATGGAAGCGAATCATGGACAGCAGACAAACAAATGAAAAGACAATTATAGGCCACATAGATGGGTTTTCTCAGAAGAATGTTGAAATTTCCCTGGACAGCTAAAAAGTCCAATGAAGAAATTCTCAAAGAGGCCAACACAAGAAGGGAGCTCCTAAAAAACATCAGAAAGAGAAATCAACTTTTTTTCGGGCACATCTTGAGAAGAGGAAAGTTGCAATACTTGGTTACAACTGGCAAAATAAAAGGAAAGAGAGATCGCGGACAACAAAGATAGAAAAGACTGGATAGCTTGGCGTCATGGTATAGTAAAAAAGTCAACAACAGAACTGATACGATGCACTGTAGATAGAAAATTGCGGAAGGACATGATTGCCTACGCCAACCGGTACGCACATGATGATCTTAAAATCTCCAAATAGGGGGAAAAAAAATAGAGAGACGTCGCAAAATTCCCACAGCGCATGGGTAGAGGTTTAGAAATTGTATCCAACAATCTCTCCTTAAATACCTACTAGGAATGTGAAGCTGCAGTTGTATTGTCAACTCAATCCATTCTTCATTAACAGTAGTCTGAGCAATTTGCATTGTTACTGGGAGCAAACACGTAACTAAACAATCTTGATACATCCAAGACACATCAGCATTCTGCCTGCGCATACGTCAGAGTTGCCATTATTGTAATGTCTCCAAGATAGAGATGCTTGTTGTATCTTTTAGACCTGCCCATAAAGTTGGGTTGTCTTCAATTTGTTGTCTTCACGTTAAGCTTTGCTGTCATCTATTTTTTGTCTTCACGTTAAGCTTTGCTGTCATCTATTTTTTGTCTTCACGTTAAGCTTTGCTGTCATCAATTTGTTGTCTTCACGTTAAGCTTTGCTGTCATCAATTTTTTGTCTTCACGTTAAGCTTTGCTGTCATCAGTTTGTTGTCTTCACGTTAAACCTCGCTGTCATCAATCTGTTGTCTTCACGTTAAGCTTTGCTGTCATCAGTTTGTTGTCTTCACGTTAAACTTCGCTGCATCAATTTGTTGTCTTCACGTTAAACTTCGATGACATCAATTTTTTGTTTTCACGTTAAACTTCGCTGACATCAATTTTTTGTCTTCACGTTAAACTTCGCTGTCATCAATGTGTTGTCTTCACGTTAAACATCGCTGTCATCAATGTGTTGTCTTCACGTTAACATCGCTGTTATCAATTTGTTGTCTTCACGTTAAGCTGTGCTGTCATTAATTTGTTGTCATCCATTTAAGTATCCCTGTCATCAATTTCATGTCTTCCCTTTAAGCTTCGTTGCCATCGATTTGTTGTTTTCCGTTTAAGCTTCGATGTCATCAATTTGTTATCATCACGTTAAGCTGGGTTGTCATGAATATGTTGTCTTGTTGTTAAGCTTAGCTGTCATCTATATGTTATCTTTCTTTTAAGCTAGACCGTAATCAATATGTTGTCTTTCCGTTAAGCCTTGCTGTTATCACTCCGAAGTTTTAACGTTAAATTGCGCTCTCATCACTTTCACAACTTCCAATTAAAATGGGTTTGCTGCTGCTTCGAAATCTTCCAGTTAAAATGGGTTTGCTGTTGCTTTGAAATCTTCCAATTAAAATGGGTTTGCTGCTGCTTTGAAATCTTCCAGTTAAAATGAGTTTGCTGCTGCTTTGAAATCTTCCAGTTAAAATGGGTTGCTGCTGCTTTGAAATCTTCCAGTTAAAATAGGTTTGCTGCTGCTTTGAAATCTTCCAATTAAAATGGGTTGCTGCTGCTTTGAAATCTTCCAGTTAAAATGGGTTTGCTGCTGCTTTGAAATCTTCCAGTTAAAATGGGTTGATGTTGCTTTGAAATCTTCCAATTAAAATGGGTTTGCTGCTGCTTTGAAATCTTCGAGTTAAAATGGATTTACTGCTGCTTCGAAATCTTCCAGTTAAAATGGGTTTGCTGCTGCTTTGAAATCTTCCAATTAAAATGGGTTTCCTGCTGCTTTGAAATCTTCCAGTTAAAATGGGTTTGCTGCTGCTTTGAAATCTTTCAGTTAAAATTGATTTGCTGCTGCTTTGAAATCTTCCAATTAAAATGGGTTTGCTGCTGCTTTGAAATCTTCCAGTTAAAATCGGTTGATGTTGCTTTGAAATCTTCCAGTTAAAATGGGTTGATGTTGCTTTGAAATCTTCCAGTTAAAATGGGTTGATGTTGCTTTGATATCTTCCAGTTATAATGTCTTCCAAATAAAAATTTGATTAATATCACTTCGATGCCGTCCAATTAAATGGGCTGCTATAATTTTGATGTCTTACAATTAAAATGGGCTGCAATAATTTTGATGTCTTTCAATTAAAATGGGCTGCTATAATTTTGATATCTTTCAATTATAATGGCCTGCTATAATTTTGATGCCTTTCAATTAAAATGGGCTGCTATAATCTTGATGTCTTTCAATTAAAATGGGCTGCTATAATTTTGATGTCTTTCAATTAAAATGGGCTGCAATAATTTTGATGTCTTACAATTAAAATGGGCTGCTATAATTTCGATGTATTACAGCTAAACATGGCTGTTATAATCTAAATCTGCTCTAATTGAAAAAGGCTGCTATAATTTAAATCTTCTTCAATTAAAATTAGACTATAATTAATTTTGACGCTTTCCAATTAAAATTATTTGCTATAATTTTGATGTCTTCCAAATAAACGGATTGCTATTACCTTCTTTACTTAGCATTTAAATGAATTGCTTTCACTTTTGTCTTTTCATGAAAATTAATTGCTTAGTCTGTAATTCATTCATCCGCATATGACCACCAGCCCCTAGTCTGTTATATACATTGGCACCTGTAAGTGTTTATTTTTGAGAATCTGTTTTCTTTAATGTCGAATATTTTTTTTTTTTAACTCTTGGAGGATGCAGGGTCTTGCTAACATTATCAAGTGCCTTGTATTCTGCTGTTTAGCCGTCGGCGCTAATAACGACCATAACTCTAGTATTCGTTACCACAGTGGTTTCGGAGGTTGGTGATGGGACCTACAAGTGCCTAGTACAATAAGGTAATTGATATGTTGAGTGTTGACCTGTCGAGCAACTAGATGTTTATTTTAAAATTTGACTTGCAAAGTGATCGCAACTCCATGACGTCATTTTAAAATTATTTCTTTCTCCTCATAGATTACTATACCCTCATCACTCTGCACATTATGAGGATCGTGTTCAACAAATACACAGGGATGTGTACACAGCGGTTGGCACTCTAGAGTGTGTTCTGAATAAACTAGTCAATGCTGCTGGCCAAACCATAATCCCGGCATTACTTCTAGTATCGTGTTTGAGATTTTTATTACTCCTGCCATTGCATGTACACAAATATTGTTAACTTGTTAGACTTGACACCGTAGCACTTCAAGTAAATTCATGTATGCGCTCAGATGCTTTCTCCAGAAGTCAAATTGATGGTTTCAGTAACACAAACATAGCTCGCCCTTAAAAGTTATTACTCCAACTTGTCAAATAATGTATTTTAAATTGTTGCAGTCACAGAATTACGTCTTATTTTCTAATTCACCTTACATACAACGGAAGACGGAAATTTAAGACGTCACATGTGTGAAAATGAATGACGTTTAAGAAAGAATGGCTCAGTATATCACGATCATCATTATCATCGTGTGCTATAACGGGTGACGTAGGCGAGCATTGTCCTGTCATAATTGTCTGTGCATCGTATCAATTCTTTTGTTGACTGTTTCCGTGCTATTACTCCAAACTCTCTAGTATCTTCTCTCTCTTCGTCGTCCACGATCTCTATTTTTCTGATTTTGCCAGTCTTCTATCTACAGTGCATCGTATCAGTTATGTTGTTAATTGTTGTCCATGCCATGACAACAAGCTATCCAGTATTTTCTCTTTTTGTTGTCCGTGATCTCTCTTTCCTTTTATTTTGCCAGTTGTAACCAAGTATTCCAACTTTCCTCTTCTCATGATGTGCCCGAAAAAATGTTGATTGTTTCTTTCTGATGTTTTTAGGAGCTCCCTTTTTGCGTTGGCCTCTTTGAGGATTTTATCATTGGTCTTTTTAGCTACCCAGGAAACTTTCAACATTCTTCTGAGAAATCCCATCTCTGTGGCCTCTA
>JAVIAB010000046.1:37409067-37411077 GCA_032433765.1 Megaustenia siamemsis | reverse complement strand
GTTTTTTAGGAGCTCCCTTTTTCTGTCGGCCTCTTTGAGAATTTCCTCATTGGTCTTTTTAGCTGTCAGGGAACTCTCGACTTCTTCTGTGAAATCCCATCTCTGTGGCCTCTAGTCATCTTTTCATTTGTTTTGTCTACTGTCCATGATTCGCTTCCATAGGTCAGAATTGGCTCTATATAGCACTGATGAACACTCTTTCTCACTTCTATTGACATAGATTTGTTGCATAAGATATTTTTCATTTTCTGAAATGCTATTTTGGCCTGAACTATTCTGCTTTTTATTCATGTAGTGCATCTTCCATTTAATGTTATTATTGTGCCCAAGTATTGAACCGTTGCACTTGTTTCAGATTTGTCCTGTTTATTTTTATGCTGCATGATAGTGATGATTGCTTCTTTGATATGACCATTACTTCTGTTTTCTTACTATTCAGACTGAGACCTTTCTTGTTGCTTTCTTTTACTATTTGTCTATCATTTCTTGTAGATCATTCATTGTCTCTGCTTTTATGACTGTGGCATCAGCAAATCGCAAATTATTTATGTTGTGACCGTTGACTTCATTTTCTTTTTTGTCTACTATTGATCTCTTAATATGTTCGCTGCAAAATAGAAACAAATCCAACGACAAACGCAGCCTTGCATGACTCCTTTCAGCGACTGTCATCCGACTTCAGCGTGACATTTGTGAGTACCGGGTTGCCTTCCCTCTTCGACCCTTACTCACTTGGCCAGACTAGACAGGTAGGTCTGTTACTAGAAATACCATGAATAGGTGGAGTTGGATTTGGTTGGTTCACAGATCCTGGCGCAACCATCAGCTATGATTCACTCGCAACTTCACCTCTCTTTCTAATAACTGACTTCTCATATATTTAAAAATATCATTTATACAATAATTACTGGTGTAGCTTGTATAGGAATCAGAAGACATTTACCAATATACCCACAGACAAAATATTTAGCCAGATTATAAAGATGAATTACACATCAAGCGTATAGAATGTGACAGAAAAGACCAAAATAAAAATAGTTTGGACAGTTCTTGCTGATGATATATGCTCAAATTGAGGGTTTTTAGAAAAGGTAAGACTGCATCACTTTTTGTGGCCATGCAATGAGAAGGGAACAGCTGAAATATTGTGACAAATGGGGAAATTGAGGGGCGAAGAGATAGTGGGAAGCAAAGAGTAAAGATACCAGACAGCTTAAAAGAATGGCTTGGCAGAAGGTCAACAACAGAAATGATAAATAGCTGTCGAGATTGAAAGTTGGTGAGAGAGAGGCATGGTACTTCATGATGACGATGAAGACTATTTCAGTAATGATATTACAGACAATGTTTTAAATAATACATGAAACGTTTAATCGAATAAAAATAAAAGAACTAACGAGCAGAATGCAAGGTTGTAGAGTAGGGTATAGCTCTAAAACAGACAAAATGAGGAGATAAATGTCTGCATTGGTGCTTACTTTAAGGACCTCTTTCACTCCACTCGGGTTAATCATCATTACAACTGCAGTATTTTTACTAAATGAGGAAGAAACTGTACCCAAACTAAACGCTTTAGAAGATTCTGTGTACAATAGAATGAATACAAGACTAATATAGAAATAAGACAAATGACCATGCAACCAACGATCTCATCTAAAATTAGGAAGTGAAGACGGACATATGTCGGGCATTTGTTGAAAAGAGATAACAAAATTATTTCATAAACGCTCATATATTGGAAGCATATGGATATTGAAAATAAAAAAAGAAATACGTAGAAAGACACTGGAAAAAAAACACTCATAAGAAAAGCAAAGTTGGCAGGCATAGACTCATTTAATAAGATAAAACATCTCGCCAAGAATAGCGATTGATGAAATAACGACTGCTGAAATAACGGTTAATGAAATAACGACTGATGAAATAACGATTAATTTAATAACGACTGCTGAAATAACGATTGATTTAATAACGATTGATCAAATAACGACTGCTGAAATAACGATTGAT